>CM040831.1:18050806-18300806 GCA_022828995.1 Vimba vimba
GAAAAGAGATGGTATTCATCCCTCCTGGGATGGTGCTGCTCTTCTCTCTAGTAATATGGCACATAGTCTTAGAGCTCAAACATGACAATCTGGGGCTCAGGTCAGGAAGCAGACAGACTGGCTAAACCAACCGTCTGCTAGCTGTTTCATGTCACCAAGGTCAGATCCCATCACATAGATCCCTCTTTCACCTAGATATCATCATATAGAGACTGTGTCTGTTCCCCGAATTAGGACATACAAAAAACTTCCAAACCCATCTAAGGGTAAACATGTAATTGATGTTCAACAAATAAAAAACAGATATAATACAAATGAGCAAATGATAAAGCTTGGGTTGCTGAATATAGATCCCTTACTTCAAAAGCACTTATTGTTAATGACATGATTACAGACTATAATCTAGATGTGCTGTGTTTGACAGAAATTTGGTTAAAACCAAACGATTGCATTACTTTAAAAGAGACCACCCCGCAAGATTACTGTTATAAACATGAACCTCGTCTGAAAGGCAAAGGGGGAGGTGTTGCTGTAATGTATAGTAATATTTTTAGAATTACTAAGAAGTCTAGTTTCAAATATAATTATTTTGAAGTGTTGGTGCTTAATATAGCAATATATAGTGTAAATGATAAATCATGTTTGAGATTTGTGCTGGCTACTGTAGCCATTTGTGCTGGCTAAAGTCAGAGTATGGTGCCACCTGACTTTCTATCAGAGTTAGTACTGGTTGCAGATAAAGTCATAATTGTTGGTGATTTTAATATACATGTAGATAACGAAAAAGATGTTGGGACTGGCATTTAAAGACATTTTTAACTCTATTGGAGTTTGACAACATGTGTCAGGACCTACTCATTGTTGTAATCATACCCTAGATCTAATATTATCACACGGAATCAGTGTTGATGCCGTTGAAATTCTGCAGCAGAGCGATGACATCTCAGATCATTATCTAGTCTCGTGTAAACTTCATTTAGCCAAGGCAAGTAAAGCCAACTCTGTGTTGCAAATATGTTAGACCTATCACTTCTGCCACTAAAGATTGCTTTATTAATAATCTTCCTGATCAGTTTCATAATTTCAGCATCCCAAATAGCTTAGAAGAACTTGATATTGCGACAGAAAATATTAACTCTCTCTTTTCCAGCACTTTAGTCACAGTTGCTCCGTTGCACTTAAAGAAGATTAAAATAGAAAATAGTCCAACGCCGTGGTACAACGAGCAAACTCGGGCCCTTAAGAGAGCAGCCAGAAAAATGGAGCGCAACTGGAAGAAAACAAAACTAGAGGTATTTTGCATTTCATGGAAAGAGTGCTCGATTGCATACAGAGGCCTTAAAAGCTGCTAGATCTGCTTATTTTTCAACCCTATTAGAAGAAAATAAACTAAACCCTAGGTATTTATTTGAAACGGTGGCTAAACTAACGAAAAATAAAGCTTCAAGCCCAGAAGTTTCCAAGCAGCACAGCAGTAATGACTTTATGAACTTGTTCACTTATAAGATTGATAACATCAGGGAGAAAATTATAACTATGCAACTGTCTAATACAGTATCGCATCAGGCAGTGCATTGTAGTCTCCCTAAGGAAAAATTTGATTCATTCATTGCTATAGAAGATGAAGAATTCGCTAAACTTGTTAAATCATCTAAATCGACATGTATGTTAGACCCTATACCAACTAAGCTACTGAAAGAGATGCTTCCAGAGGTCATAGATTATGGAAGTAAAATAATGCCAAATGTTTTTGAAACAAAAAAGCCTGTTGAATTGCACTACTTGGAAAAAAATAGGCATTGCATTAAACATGCTTGCATGCATGCATTTTTATGGGCTGAAATTCAACATGGTTGAATATTTAAGCTGTGCATATTTCAATTAAAAACATTTTAAACTTTTGCGCATTTTCGGTAACACTTTACAATATGGGTGCACTAATAAGCATTAATTAATGCTTAACTAATGCACAGATAATCATGTGTTAATGTATGACTCATGAAGAACTAAACCATTAATTAATGATTACTGCATCAGTAAATAATAAAGATTCTAAATGATTAATAGATTAAGTAATATATGAATTGTTATTAATTAAATGTCATAATGTATTAATTCCTTAATAACATTTTATTTTATTTTATTGTGTTAATTACCACAATGGGTTGAAGCAATGTACTTCAACTTTGAATTGTCTGCTTTAATTAATCATTAGCTAATGATTTGCAAATGTATCATGATGTTATGACTTTACTTGTTGAGGCACATGACTATTAACTAATTGTTAAGTAATATGCCATTTTGGTTTTGACATCCACACTAAGCCATGGATTTCAATTTCCAACCATGTACAACCAAGATTTCACTGAGTCCGATGAACCTTGTTGTTCATGGCACAGGACTATGACAGGTTAAGCTTGAGGTTGTGGAACACTGAAAACATGCGGTCGAGCTTTGCTATTTCATAACTGTGTCTAGACTGGACAAAGACAACAGAACGTCCATTGTAGTCAGTGATACTACACTGGATGCGGCACGACACGACACTACACGACAAAACCCTGACAGTAAACCGATGCCACACTCTATTCCTGACGTACTCCAAGCTCTTGTGCTAGTTCTGTTACGAAGGACAAATGGACTTGCGATGGTCTGTCATGTCCATTGTAGACAGCTGGTCTCGTCCAGTTTAAACACAGTGTAACAGCGTCAGGAGTTCAGATTCTGTGTGCTGATATTTGTGTGCAGCCCAACTCACCCATCCTTCACACACATTCACCGACATTACATTCACTGCATGTGCAAGCTGTCAAAACCCATAAATGGCATATTACTTAACAATTAGTTAATAGTCATGTGCCTCTAACTCATAACATAATGATACATTTGCAAATCATTAGTTAATGATTAATTAAAGCAGACAACTGGAAGTTGAAGTACACTGCTTTGACCAACTGTGGTAATTAACGCATTGATTTACACTATTAGTTAATAAAATAAGTTAAGGAATTGATACATTATGACATATTTAATTAATAACAATTCATATATTTCTGTCATGACTGAACAGACAGGAAACAGTTGCAGGTACTCAAAAGTGTTTAATATCTCAATAAAGTCAGAAACAGTACAGGAACAAAGAAGGGCGGCGACTCAGGCTCGTGCAGGGACTTTCCGATGGTCTGTGGTGCTCTGGTGCTGTGATAGTGCAGAATCCCGATCCCGGTGTTTGAGTGCGGTGAATCCAGTGACGAGGAACAAGACGGCGAGAAGACAAGGCAGGCGAACACGGACACGGCAAACTTCACGGGAAACACAGACACGGCAACACAGGACCTCAACAAACAATCCGACACTGGAACAGAGAATGGTGTGAGTATATATAGGCAATGGGAATGAACAGCAGCTGTGAACAGTGATTGTGATGATGATGATGATCAGCTGGAGCGCTGACAGACACGTGAGCGGGACAACGCCCACTCACACATAAACACAACGACACGAGACAAGAAAGAAACAATGCATTCAACAACCGTGACAGTACCCCCTCCTCTAGGAACGCCTCACGGCGTTCCCAGACTCCCTTACCTGTCGATTGTAATCATCGATAAGAGAGTGATCCAGGATGTCACGAGCCGGAACCCAACTTCTCTCCTCCGGACCGTAACCTTCCCAGTCCACCAGGTACTGGAATCCGCGTCCCCTCCGCCTAGAGTCCATAATGCGACGGACCGAATAGGATGGTTCCCCATCTACGAGTCGCGGCGGTGGGGGAACCGGGGCAGGCGGATTAATGCGGGAAAAAAAAACGGGTTTAATTTTGGACACGTGGAATACCGGATGAATTCTCCTGTACACTGGAGGGAGGTTGAGGCGGACTGCCACCGGACTAACAATCTTGGTGACAGAAAACGGGCCAATGAATTTAGGAGCCAGTTTATTGGATACGGAGCGGAGCGGAATGTTCTTAGTAGAAAGCCACACTTTGGAACCGACGACATATACGGGAGGTCTAGACCGGTGGCGATCGGCTTTGGCCTTGGTGCGCGCCCGCACACGGAGGAGAGTCTCACGGGCTCTTGTCCATGTGCGGTGACACCTCTGGACGAAGGCGTGAGCGGAGGGGACCGCGACTTCGGATTCCAGACTAGGAAAGACCGGTGGCTGGTATCCTATACTACACTCAAAAGGAGATAGGCCCGTAGCTGACACTGGCAACGAATTGTGGGCGTACTCCACCATAGGCAGTTGCTGACTCCAGGAGGAAGGATTCCTGGCAGCCGTACATCGCAAGGTTCTCTCCAGGTCTTGGTTGGCTCTCTCAGTTTGACCATTGCTCTGAGGGTGAAACCCAGAAGACAGACTGACCGTCGCCCCCAGTAACTTACAAAACTCTCGCCAAAATTTGGACACAAATTGGGGACCCCTGTCGGAAACCACGTCTGTCGGGAGGCCATGTAACCGAAAGACGTGATTAACGACTGCAACCGCTGTCTCCTTGGCTGAGGGTAATTTGGGCAAGGGAACAAAGTGGGCTGCCTTCGAGAATCGGTCCACCACGGTTAAAACTACCGTGTTACCCTGGGAGGGTGGGAGGGCGGTAACAAAATCTAGAGCGATATGGGACCAGGGTCTCGAAGGCACCGACAGCGGTTGGAGTAACCCATCTGGGGGTCGATTGGAAGACTTACCAATAGCACAAATTGAGCAAGCCAAAACAAAATCGTGAACGTCGCGAGCCATAAGCGGCCACCAGAATCGTTGTCTGACCAAATAGAGGGTGCGACTAACTCCTGGATGACAGGCTAGACTAGAACAATGACCCCACCGAATAACGTCTGGACGTAGTTCCTCCGACACAAATAAGCGGTTCGGTGGGCACCGGATCGGAAGCGTTACCCCTTCTAGAGCCTTCTTGACTCTCGATTCGACCTCCCAAGTGAGCGTAGAGATAATTAGGGTCTCAGGAAAAATACGCTCGGGAGTAGGTGCGTGTTCGGATCGATCAAAAATACGCGACAAAGAATCGGGTTTGATGTTTTTGGAACCCGGACAATACGAGAGGGTAAAATCAAATCGGCCGAAAAAAAGTGCCCACCGCGCCTGCCTGGAGTTCAACCTTTTAGCGGATCTAATGTACTCCAGATTCTTATGATCCGTCCAGACGATAAAGGGTACCCCGGACCCTTCTAACCAATGACGCCATTCTTCCAAGGCTAACTTGACCGCCAACAACTCCCTGTTGCCAATGTCGTAATTTTGTTCAGCTGGTGATAAGCGATGGGATAAAAACGCGCATGGATGCATCTTGTTGTCTGAAGGTGAGCGTTGTGAAAGAACTGTGCCTACCCCCACCTCTGACGCGTCGACCTCCACCACAAACTGACGTGAGTAATCAGGGGCGATTAAGATGGGAGCCGAAACAAAGCGGCTCTTGAGGTTGGAAAAAGCAGTCTCGGCTGCTTCCGACCACCTGAACGCAGTTCTGGGGGAGGTCAAGGCAGTCAGAGGTGCGGCTAGTTGGCTAAAGTTGCGAATAAAACGCCGGTAGAAATTGGCGAACCCCAGAAACCTCTGTAGGGCCTTACGGGAATCTGGGTTTGGCCACTCTACCACAGCCTTAACTTTGTCAGGATCCATACGCATACCCTCAGCCGACACGATGTGTCCTAAGAAAGGGACCGACTGTGCATGAAAAGCGCATTTCTCCGCCTTGACAAAAAGCCCATTCTCTAGCAACCTTTGGAGAACTCGTCGGACGTGCTGCACGTGTTCCTGGAGAGACGAGGAAAAAATCAGAATGTCATCCAGGTAAACATAAATAAACTGATCGATCATGTCTCGCAGCACGTCATTGACGAGTGCTTGGAAGACTGCGGGACTGTTGGACAAACCGAAAGGCATGACCAAGTATTCAAAGTGCCCCCTAGGGGTGTTGAAGGCAGTCTTCCACTCATCCCCCTTCCTGATACGAACCAAATGATAAGCATTACGTAAGTCCAATTTTGTGAAGATGGATGCTCCCTGCAACCTCTCGAAGGCTGAAGACATCAACGGCAAAGGATAAGTATTCTTTACCGTGATGTTGTTCAGCCCCCGGTAATCAATACAAGGTCGCAGCGATCCATCCTTCTTCCCCACAAAAAAGAACCCCGCCCCCGCCGGAGATGAGGAAGGTTGGATGAACCCGGATGCTAGAGAATCAGAAATATATTTCTCCATAGCCTCCCTCTCCGGAACCGAGAGTGAATAAATCTTGCCTTTAGGCGGAGACTTACCTGACAGTAAATCTATAGCACAGTCGTAGGGATGGTGCGGAGGAAGAGAAGCAGCCCTTGACTTACTGAACACTTCCCTCAGGTCACGGTACTCCGCGGGCACGTTTGATAAATCCACTGCTTCCTCCTGCAATACAGGAACAGAGACAACAGAACAGGCAGACACAAGACAAGAACTATGACATTCAGTGCTCCAGGCTGATATGGTTCTTTGTTTCCAGTCAATGCGGGGGTTGTGTTGATTGAGCCAGGGGTGACCCAATACAATGGGGGTGTGATGGGAGTCCGTGATGTAGAATGATATTGTCTCTGCGTGATTCCCTGAGATGATGAGTGTAATGTTCTCGGTGGCCTGGGAGATGGTGGGTAGTGACTGTCCATTGAGTGCATGTACGGTGATTCTCTGGGGGAGTGTTCTGAGTGGGACTTGAAGCTGTAGTGCAAAGGTGCGATCCATAAAATTACCTTCGGCCCCGGAGTCCACCAGTGCGGTGCAGTGATGATCGTGGACAGACCATCTAAGTCTTCCCGGGAGGATGGTGGATGTAGATGAGGACTTTTCGGCGGAGATCCCACCCGATAGTAGCCTCATGCTTACTATCGGGCTTGGCCTTTTACCGGGCAGTTGTTGGCAAAGTGTCCCGCTCCCCCGCAGTACAGGCAAAGGCCAAGGGATCTCCGCCTCTCCCTCTCCTCCCGGGAAAGCCGAGCTCGACCCACCTGCATGGGCTCGGGATCGGAGGGACCGACCGCGTCCATGCCGCTGGACCGCTGATGTTCCACCCCCCCACGAGGCAGGCTGGGTGGAGCGCGTGGTCCGACCCGGGCAAGTCGGGCGTCCACCCTCAGAGCCAGATCGATAAGTCCATTCAGTGAGGGGGGTAGGTCCAGGGCGTAGATCTCCCTCTGGACGCGGTCGGCCAGCCCATGCAGGAACCTATCCCACTGCGCTTCCTCGTTCCAGCGACACTCGGCCGCCAGGGTCTTAAACTCAATGGCATAATCGGAAACCGATCGATCTTGCTGACGTAGATCTGATAAGACCCTGGCAGCCTCTCTCCCCGCGACCGCGCGGTCGAAAACTCTCCTCATCTCCGAGGAGAGCTCCTGGAACGAGGAACAGCATGGTTCTTGATTCTCCCACACCGCCGTCCCCCATAGTGCCGCTCTCCCAGTCAGTAGCGTCAGAACGAATGCCACCTTCGTCTCCTCTCTCTCGAATGTCCGTGGCTGGAGAGCAAAATGCATGCTGCATCGAGTCAAAAACGGCCGGCAAAAGTTAGGCTCACCAGAGTAAGGCTCAGGAGTTCCGACTGGGAGGCGGGCATCGGTGGTGTGGGAGGGACGGGCGGTGCGGCTGGCGCAGCGGGAGGTTGCAGCTGTTGAAAACGCTGGGTCAGCTCGGACACCTGCGTGACGAGAGCCTGAATCGCGCGCGCCCCATCCCCTTGATGACGGTCCTGAGCGTCCATCCTTTGAATACTTGCACGAACAAAGTCATCCATTGTTGCTGCGGCGCCACCTGCTGCTTCCATCGTCTGGTCGGATTGTTCTGTCATGACTGAACAGACAGGAAACAGTTGCAGGTACTCAAAAGTGTTTAATATCTCAATAAAGTCAGAAACAGTACAGGAACAAAGAAGGGCGGCGACTCAGGCTCGTGCAGGGACTTTCCGATGGTCTGTGGTGCTCTGGTGCTGTGATAGTGCAGAATCCCGATCCCGGTGTTTGAGTGCGGTGAATCCAGTGACGAGGAACAAGACGGCGAGAAGACAAGGCAGGCGAACACGGACACGGCAAACTTCACGGGAAACACAGACACGGCAACACAGGACCTCAACAAACAATCCGACACTGGAACAGAGAATGGTGTGAGTATATATAGGCAATGGGAATGAACAGCAGCTGTGAACAGTGATTGTGATGATGATGATGATCAGCTGGAGCGCTGACAGACACGTGAGCGGGACAACGCCCACTCACACATAAACACAACGACACGAGACAAGAAAGAAACAATGCATTCAACAACCGTGACAATTACTTAATCTATTAATCATTTAGAATCTTTATTAGTTGCTGATGCAGTAATCGTTAATTAATGGTTTAGTTCTTCATGAGTCATACATTAAAGGGATACTCCACTTTTTTTGGAAATAGGCTCATTTTACAACTCCCCCAGAGTTGATTTTACCGTTTTCGAATCCATTCAGCCGATCTCCGGGTCTGGCGGTACCACTTTTAGCATAGCTTAGCATAGATCATTGAATCGGACAGGACCATTAGCATCTCTCTCAAAAAAATGACCAAAGAGTTTCGATATTTTTCCTATTTAAAACTTGACTCTTCTGTAGTTACATCGTGACCGGTGGAAAATGTAAAGTTGCGATTTTCTAGGCTGATATGGCTAGGAACTATACTCTCATTCCTGCGTAATAATCAAGAAACTTTGCTGCCGTACCATGAGTGCAGCAGGCGTAATGATATGACGCAGCACCTGAAAATAGGTTAGTCTAATAGGTTAGACAAACTTAGTCCCGGTCACGTTGGAAGTTACTGAGCTGGGGACTATTTTCAGGCGCTGCGTCATATTACGCCTGCTGGACTCATGGTACGGCAGCAAAGTTTCTTGATTATTACACAGGAATGAGAGTAGTTCCTAGCCATATCAGCCTAGAAAATCGCAACTTTACATTTTCCGTCGGTCTTAGTACACGATGTAACTACAGAAGAGTCAAGTTTTAAATAGGAAAAATATCGAAATATCTGTGCATTAGTTAAGTATGAATTAATGCTTATTAGTGCACCCGTATTGTAAAGTGTTACCACATTTTCATTATTAAAAATTCAATAATCCATATTCACCTTTCATATTTCACTTCCAAAATATTCAAACTGTTTAAAAATACAACCTATAATATTCAACAGGCATATTCGCTTTGCAAATTCGCTTCCACAAATTCAGTGGTTCAAATTCAATAGTAAATTCAACATTGACATCGAGGGACTGCAGGAAAAGCAGTAGCATACTATCCATCTGCTGTTAGTCAACCTCACCAGCAGGTGGTGCAAAAGCATGTGTTTTTGACGAAGACCGGCAACAGTTAGAACAAGCCATTCATTCATAAAACTCATTTACAGCAATGTAAGTGTATTTGTGATTATTATAATGGTGGTTGTATGTAGGGTTGTCTAACAGCAGATGGAGAGTATGCTTGGTAATCTACTGCTTTTCCTGCAGTTCCTGGATGTCAATGTTGAATTTACTGTTGAATTTGAACCACTGAATTTGTGGAAGCGAATTTGCAAAGTGAAATAAAATGGACAGTAAAATGCCTGTTGAATATTATAGGTTGTATTTTTAAACAGTTTGAATAATTTGGAAGTGAAATATGAAAGGTGAATATGGATTATTGAATTTTTAATAATGAAAATATGTTTGAAATGTTTTTAATTGAAATATTCACAGCTTCAACCATGTTGAATTTCAGCCCATAAAAATGCAAGCCCTAAAAATACAATGCATTAAAATGCAAGCATGGTTAGTGCAATTCAACAGGCTTTTTTGTTTCAAAAACATTTGGCATGATTTTACTTCCATAATAGATCCTCTTCTTAATATCATTAATTCAACTTTGTTATTAGGATATGTACCTAAAACTTTTAAGCTGGCTATGATTAAACCGCTTGTTAAAAAAACGCAACTTGTTCGTACAGAATTAATTACAGGCCGATCTTGAATCTACCTTTTCTGTCAAATATACTAGAAAAGGCGGTATCCTCACAACTATGTTCCTTTTTAGAAAGAAATTATATCTGCGAGGATTTTCAGTCAGGATTTAGACCGTACCATAGTACTGAGACTGCTCTCATTAGAGTCACAAATGATTTGCTCTTATCATCCGATCGTGGTTGTATCTCTCTATTAGTGTTACTCGATCTTAGTGCTGCATTTGATACTATTGACCACAACATTCTTTTAAATAGACTCAAAAATTATGTTGGCATTAGTGGAATTGCATTAACATGGTTTAAATCATACTTATCTGACCGTTATCAGTTTGTAGCAGTAAATGAAGAGATGTCTTATCCATCACAAGTTCAGTATGGCGTACCACAAGGCTCAGTACTAGGACGTACATGCTACCATTGGGAGATATCATTAGGAAGCATGGAATTAGTTTTCACTGTTATGCTGATGATACTCAGCTCTATATTTCTTCACGCCCTGATGAAACTTACCAATTCACAAAATTAACGGAATGCATAGGTGATATAAAAAATTGGATGACTAGTAATTTCCTACTACTTAATTCTGAAAAAACAGAGATTCTAATTATTGGACAAAAAAACTTCCTCACGTAATAATCTAGGATATGGTCTAACACTTGATGGCTGCTCTGTCAAGTCTCCGTCCTCGGTTAGGAACCTGGGTGTGCTCTTTGATACCAATCTTTCATTTGAAAGTCACGTGTCTAGTATCTGTAAAACCGCATTTTTCCATCTTAAAAATATATCTAAATTACGTCATATGCTCTCATTGACAAATGCGGAACAATTAGTCCATGTGTTCATGACATCAAGGCTAGATTATTGCAATGCTGTTATGGGTGGTTGCCCTGCACGCTTAATAAACAAATTACAGCTGGTCCAAAACGCAGCAGCTAGAGTTCTTACCAGAACCAGAAGTATGACCATATTAGCCCAGTTCTGTCAACATTGCATTGGCTCCCTATTAAACATCATATACATTTTTAAATATTGCTGATTACTTACAAAGCACTAAATGGTTTAGCTCCGCAGTACTTGAGCAAGCTCTTAACGCATTTTAATCCTTCACGTCTATTGCAATCTCAAAATTCCGGCCAGTTGATAATACCTAGAATATCAAAATCAACTGCTGGCAGTAGATCCTTTTCCTATTTAGTACCAAAACTTTGGAACAGTCTATGGCTGACTGCCATAGCAACCTTCATATCCTCTTAAGAGGGTGGTTGAGTTCCACACTCCGACAGCATCACTGAGCAGAGATTGGGAGGAAAAGAGCGTGCTTCCGGATCTAACATGGGGACATCAGCACTGTGACATACAATCTTTCAAACTGCTTGCTTGCCAATGTAGTCTAATAACAAAATCAGACAAACAATATGACAAACTATCACACGAACATAAAGATATGCGGATTCCTGAGGACAAAGAGGCTGATGACGTTTAATGCAGGAACCATTATATTGTCTTGATGATGCGTCACGTTATGTCACCAGACCCTTGGTCGGTCAATAGAATTGCCATAATTTCACACGAGCTTCAGTTAATGGTGCATGCTGTAAGCATTCCCATAGCATCAACACCATGACTTAAGGTTAAGTTCTGTCAGGACCACTATCGTCGAATACGATTGACAGTTTGGATTGGCGGTATGGTTCTGTTGTGGGCAAGAACTCCCTGCGCATCCATGCAGCCTAGCATGGATAAGAGCAGGGAGAGAGCAAATAACCCCCCTTAGGGTAAACAGAACAGGACCAACATGAATGTATTGCAGATATCATTAATTCAAGATTTTAAAGTACAACATCATTCGAGAATTTATTCTGATTCAAGGGGAATCAAACTGCCAAATTCTGACTGACGAGAGGAGGAGCTGGGGATGGAGGAGGGTAATTAGCTCCTGAGAAACGCAATAACTGCTGATAATACTGAAGGAGCTTATATATGATAGGCGTCGTATTCCGATAGGTAGACGTGGATCAGCTGAGAGTCAGCTGATGCGAGCTTGACTAACGTGACCTGCCAGAACTGACGCTATGCTTGATTTCCTTCAAAATGGAACTGGGTTTGTCTTGGTTAACACTATCTAACCACCCCCCTTTGTAGAACCCAAGGTAATAGATTTAATAAATGCTGACAAAAACTTAAAAGCTACACATAAAATAAGATGTAAAATATTGAAATGATGAGTAGTCAATACAATATATAATATAGGGTATAATTTTACTGGGTATAATGGCAAATACAAATCCATGTTTGTTTTCCAAGATTCCACTTGTTTCTGTGAATGGCAGGGATCCATTTGCTTCCATTTTTCTGTAGCTTTTGGTTTTCTGTAAAAAGATAGCTAATTTTTCTTGTTCCATCTATTTGTACTGTCTATCACACAATATATCTTTTCTCATTTTAAATGTTTGTTTTTTCAAGCAGAACACTAACTCTGCCACTCAGTGACTGTAACCACAGTGACTTCCGTCTAATGTGACCTCATGAGCATATCTTCTATTCCGATCTGTATATATAGATTTCCCACCACAATCAGCAAAGAAAAGTGTTTTCTTTGAAAAAAAAAAACAGATTTAATATATTTTGGGTCAGGTTTTAGAATTGTTCTTGCCACAAATTACTTTATCCATACTAGAACCATTAATTCATGGTTAACTTAAGAAGACTGCCGGCTGCCGTCGCATCATCCAAGTGGATGCTGTACACTGGTGGTGGTTGATTGTAAAGTGCTTTGGGTCACAGTAGTACATATTAGTGATGCACCGAAATGAAAATTCTGGGCCGAAACCGAAACCGAAAATTTAGGATGCACTTGGCCGAAAACCGAAACTGAGGCCGAAAACCGAAACTGAGGCCGAAAATGGCTTCTTTTAAAAACTTATATATATATTGCTTGAATTTAATGGATCTGAAATGAAAAATCACAATATAATAATCAAACTTTTATTAACAGTTACATAACAAAACATAAAATATTTTTAACAATAAATATAAATAATAATTATTCTTTAATTATTTTTATGTTTTATGTTCCATCAAATAATATAGTTTTTTTAAAAATTGTGCAAAAAAAATCCACAATTTTGGAGATTTTTGCAGAACAAATGTTACATATTGTAACTTGGTGTCCTCTCGTATAGGGCTGTCATTTTTGTGAAAAAAAAAATCCTGTTCGATTTTTGAGACATAGGCAAAGTGTTCATTGAATCGTTAGTAAATTGCCTATATTTGGCGTTGATCCGTTTTCAACAGCAAATATAGGCAAATCCACGGACAACTAAACAGGCATTAGGGCGAACGTAAAGAGGGCGCTTGAGACGCGCACAAGTCAGCAATGTGGACTGCCATAACATCAATGAAAAACATTACTGAAGGCTACATATTATGCACTATATTATGCAGAAATAGGCTATGTGTGTGTGTGTGTGTGTGTGTGTGTGTGTGTGTGTGTGTGTGTGTGTGTCAGAACCTGCAGTTGCTGTGTGACGCGCGTTCGCTGCGAGCGTATAGTGACGAGCTGGACGCGCTCCGAGAGAAGGCCTTTAAAATCGATTCCCTATTTTCGTTTTCGAAACTTGTGTTGGTTGGTCCGATCGATTGTGCAATAAGTGACAGCCCTTTGACATGCTTAATCTTTGATAGGCAGACGCGTGATAACAGCTCGACCGTGAGTGAAACCTAAGCGCTTGCGCACGGATGGGAGGGGCGGGTGACATTCATTTTCGGTTTATGTTTTCGGCTGTTTTTTTTATTTCGGCCCGAAACCGATAATGCCATTTCGGCCGAAAATTTTCGGCGACCGAAATTTCGGTGCACCCCTAGTACATATGAAAGCGCTATATAAATGCCTCATTCTATTCTTCATTCTAAGACTAAAAGATTTTTGTCAGTGGAGCAGCCTACCCTTTCTAGCATACACCCTAAAACCTCTCTCACCCCTCTAACATTCACCTCCTCTGATAGATGAGCCCACCAGTCCCAGTGTAGACCTGTGTGCTCGCCATGTGCCGGCGTCCTCCGTGGTGTCCAGCAGCTTGTGCCAGGCATCTGCCCACACCACCAGCCCTGTCTGTCAAATCCTCACCTCCCCCCTTACCAGCCTTTTCTACAGAGACTGCAGTGAGTTGTCCACCACCCCAAATCCAGCTCCATTCACAGTGACCTCTATTGTTCCTCTATTTGAGCACTTCATCTTAGTAGGTTTTCTAGCACTTGTGCATGTTTATAGTCTGTTGGTGTCACCATATTGATCCATTTCTTCTATCTGCCAGGTGCCTGTCCAGTTTATCTAACTGTCACACTGTCTCAATTATTCCTGCCTCCCTCTCTGTTGACACTGATAATCATCAGTCTATCCAATAGCAACTTTATATGTTATTTATAACCGTCATGTAAACATCTCTATCTTTCATCATGAATCTTATTTGTATTTTTCTTTCCTCAGCATCAATCACACCACCTATAACCCTGTTGCCTCGGTTTCAATATAGTACATATTTAACCTCCTTTAAATGTGTCTCTTTATATGTCTACTGTCAATGCCACTCAGTGTCTCTAACATCCATAATTTTTTTCCTCTATTTTACATCTGTCATCAACACAGGCCCCCCAATTTTAACAGCTATTAAGATTTTTATTTTTTTATTACTAATGGTTGGTAAGTTATCCACAAGTTCACAGCCTTCATACTCGTATTAGGTAATTATTTTTAATTTATATAATTCATTAATTTATTCATTAGGGATGTAACAGTTAATCAGTAATTAGTCAAATCAATAAAATCTTTATAATTACTATGCTCTATGATAAATTTCATTATATTAAAGCTGCAGTCCGTAGTTTTTCCTCTTTTTCGCCATCTCTGTTCGAAATCTGCAATTGCAGTTATTCGCGGAATTATCTACTTTATGTGGGTTGTGCCTCGGCTTGGCTTGGCATGGCACAGCACGGATTAATCCAATGTTTTGAGGAGAATGTGCGGCTGTCAGTCACCGCACCAGTGTGGATACTGTCATTTGGAATCACAGATTCTCAGTGGCGGCTCCAGAGATTTTCTGTTGCAGGTGCTATGGGGATGCTCAACACTTAAGAGAAGGTGCTTTGAATTTTGGGGCGTTTCATTATAGAGGTCGCATCGGACTAGGGATGGCGAAAACTAAAAAATTTCTTGACCGACCACCGAGCCTCATTAGCCGGTTGAAACCGGTTAACCGATTAGTTTAAAATATGCAACGCTATTTGAAATAACAGCCGCGTCTGCAATTTCGCAATGCGGGTGTCGCGTTTTCAGGTGATACATAGATGATGTGCTACTACTGTATTTAAGCACTGTATCACACAAGGGGGTCGCGCAGCGCCACGTCTTTTAAATTCAAACACATTATTCTCTATGAGTATATCCGCGCTTGTATACACACCGGCGACGCCTTTTGGCGTCTGTCCGCGGCGCCCAGCTACGGCTCAGGACCTTGTTCAAAATCCTGCCGCTAATGTATATACTGACTTCACCCTGTGCTGCAATATACATTTAGTTTTACATTAATTTACAGAAATCAGCTGCTTGAATGAAAATGGATGATGTTATCGGATTTTCAGGTGATATTTTCAATTCATTCAGTTAACGGACGCTCTGAGGTAACGTGTTCAGATTGCAGACTCAGCAACAATTCTATTTAATTGTACAGTACAATCATAACATAGTACAGACATTATCTTAATTTCATAATGTCCTTAAACATAACAATATTGCTGGCCATAAACTGAAAAAGTGCGCGTCCGGTGTGCGATACCTCGAGTTGTCCTAGATGTGGTGCGGCGCGGCGCTGCACTGCGCGTCCGGTGTGCGACCCCCTTACAAGTTGCAACTTACATCTGTGTCATTCTTTTTGGTGAAATGGTCCCACACACTACTTTTCTTTGCACGCTTCATCGCGTCATCTGCCCTGGTTCTAACCTCGAGTGTTTTAGCCTGTAGCCTTTACTTTTCGCAAACCTTGTGAGCGCGCGAACCCAAACGCTGTGACCTCGCGCCAAATGTTTTTATTGGTTTATTAAGTTATGTTTTTATTGGTTTATTTATTAAGTAACAGGCGAGTTATGAAAAAAAAAAATTTAGTGTGAGGGATTTGTTCACTTTACACAAAAAGATCTTGGAATGAGATGGCTAACTGTAGTAGCGTTTAGTCCACTGTCTATAATGGCCTAATTTAGAGATCACTTTTTTTTTTTTTGCGGTCAACCATCGGTCAAACGGTCATCGGTTAACATCCCTACATCGGACCACCATAATGAAACGCCATCATGAACAACACCATAATGAAAGTATACACATGCGTATGCCCGCATTAACTATACTCGTTCTGCGACTATACGTATACTGTATATATATGTAAAAGTATTCAACGCAAGGGCTATAGACAGGGACGCAACTACCCAGTGTCAGAGGGGTATGCAGCAACAATTTTGGCAATCATCAATCTGGTGCACTTTGAGAGTTAAAAATTAAAAGCTCCAACCCATATTCAGTGTGCAAATTAAACAAAGAAAAATTCAAACCTCTTTTAGTTACAGTGTCAGTCTACATTACACTACTACATAATAGTTATAATATTAATCCCATGATAGTAATAGCCATATACTGTAAAACAAATGCACTGAAAAATAAAGGAAACTTTCATAATTAGTTTTGTACTAATTTCTATACTTGAAAGAGTATATTTCTATACTTCACATTAAAGATGTGATTGGGCCAGCCCAGTGTCAATCAAAAAAAGAACCAATGGACCGCTGATCTACGTGTTTCATGGGGTGTCAGAAAAAAATAATAATGCTAACTTTTTTTAACCAATGCATTACACCGGCACTAACCCATGCACCGCCAATTAAGCAAAACAAAACGAATGGGCCGCCGATGTAGGCTACGAGTTTTATGGGCCGTTAAGACAAAAAAAAAAGTATGAGATGTATCGGCCCAAAAAGCACGTCGGCCCACCGGGAATCTCCCGGTAGTCCCGATGGCCAGTAGCCTACATGCCTGGACGTCACACTTTAAATCCTACCTGTTGCCTTTCACCACACCATCCACTTATTTACAGTAGCTGCTGTCGCATCAATTGACATGCCATCTCCTTTTCCCTCTTTCTTGCTTTATCCATCTTTTTCGACGACAACTCACTAACGTTACTCGTTCCTGCTCGCTCAGCGTTCACACGTGATTTTTAATTTATTATTTAATTCCTATTTTTAACAACATGAAAAAGACTATTCAAACATGACATTAAAATATAAATATAAAAAATTTACAGACATTTCTTGGGGGTGCTCTGGGCAGGTGCTATGGCTATTATAGGGGGAGCTACAGCACCACCTAGCTCCTCCCTGGCGCCGCCACTGCAGATTCTACTTTTTGGAAGTATGACCAACATGAGAATTTTCACAGAAAAATGTCATCTGAACAAGTAAGTAACATCCACTTTTGTTCTGACCAACTAAGGGAAAAAAAGCATTGCAGTAAATCGCGCTGATTAAATCTAACGATCGCTTATGTCTTACTTGTCCAGCAGAAAAAAAGCTGTCTCTGCGTCCGTTTTGAACCCCTTCAAAACACGGAGTTCACACCACCTTTCAAACCAGTTGTCCACCTTCTCCAGTTGTCACTGGTGATTGTCGTTTGAACCTTTCTGGATCCGCCATCAAATTGATAAGTTTAATTATATCAAGAGCTGTGAGAAAAGGCTATAAATCTCCACCTCCAACATCCTCACACGCAATATAGCCTACTACCCGAGACACCCTCTTTATGTGTACAGATGTGGCGTAATGACGCAAAGACATACTCAAATTTCCTGTGGAAATCCACCAGTACCACTGGAATTAAAAACATTATTACAAGCTTACCGTTTTGAATTGAGTTAAGGCAAGCAGATAGTTTTGAACACTGGCTGGTTATGTACTTGCTCAAAAATGTATTTTGGATCAGGTTTAACCCAAAAAAGTTTTGGACTGCAGCTTTAAGTAATGGCAAAATAAATTTCAGTTAAAGAAAAACATTTCACTGTTATATTCTTATGTAAGCATTTCTATTTTTCAAAATGAACACCATAATAACAAGTGGGTTATTAAATGTTGCTGTCAATGTTAAACTTAAAATAAAACCTCTTATTGTGAAGTGAGTGCAGTCATTTGGCTTTCAAAATAGTCATTAAACATTATAATAAAAACAGTTGCTGATGCTTTTTAACTGTTTTACTTAAACGTTTAACAATATACATATACATATATAAACCATTTTGCACATAATATCTAGCATATATTACATAGACAAATAAAGCATTGGGCAGGTTGTAGAATTATGATATTTGTGTGATTTATCAAACTAGTTCAGCCCTAGTATTCATCTTTTCACTTACTCATCCATCGTAACCTACTCTTTCTCTTTTTTGTGCATTATCTTCTCTTTTGTTCTTTATTGCACTGTCTTTTTTAAAGGCAATCTCAAAAACAGCCGTCGGTCCTCCTATATGCTGGCCATTACCACGGAGCGCTCTAAGTCATGTGACGAGGGTCTGAACACCTTCAAGGAGGAGAGCCGTGTTTTCTTGTGAGTGTGAGACACTCTGTGTTCCTCTGGAACAGCCACTGTACATTGCACATAATATGCTGTTTGATGTCTCATCTCTTTACAAGCACACTCAAAAACAAAATATGGAAATATGGCTTTCATATTTCAGTGCTCAGTGTTTATTTTCGCGCAGTATCAGTTTGTGGCACAATCCCAATTTCTTCTGGAACTGATGTTACATTATTTGAAATGCAAATTACTGCATGAAGTTTTGTAGTGTTTTAATTTTGATTAAACTGAGATTAATTTGGGTGTACCAATTACTACATGAAGTATTGTCTGTTCTTTGTAATTTTCTTTCTTTCTTTTTTTTCTTTTTTTACAGGAGACTACCAAAACGTGTCAAAAGCTTTTTCACAGATGGCGTGAGTTCTCTCTATCCAACCTCAATTACAGTAATTCTTCATCCAAAAGTAGAAGTAGTTTACTTTAAAATGAAAATTAGCCCATGATTTACTCACCCTCAAGCCATCCTAGGTGTATATGACTTTCTTCTTTCAGACTAATACAATCTGAGTTATATTAATAAACAGCCTGACGCTTCCGAGCTTTGAAATGGCAGTGGATTGCAACCATCAGATTGAAGCTCAAAAAAGTGCATCAATCAATTATATAAGAACTTCACATGGCTCCGGGGGGTTAATATAGGCCTTCTGAAGCAAAGCGATGAGTTTGTGTAAGAAAAATATTCATATTTAACTCGTTACAATGTAAAATTGTAGCTTGCGGCTAAACGGCCAAACTCAGTCTATTTGCGTATATAAAGCACAACTTGCGTCAACTTTACGTCGGAAGTAGCACGTCGAATTACTCGAATAAGTTGCGCTGTAGACTTGCGTGCAGTCCGTATGTTCGTTTTTTTTTTTGAAATATGAATATTTTTCTTACACAAACTCATTGCTTTGCTTCAGAAGGCCTTTAGCCGTGAGAGCCATGTGGAGTTCTTATATAATGGATGGATGCACTTTTTTGAGCTTCAGTCTGATGGTTGCAATGGTTGCAATCCACTGCCATGTTAAAGCTCGGAAGAATCAGGGTGTTTATTAATATAACTATATATTTTATTCATTTGAAAGAAGAAAGTCATATACATCTAGGATGGCATGAGGGTGAGTAAATCATGGGCTACTTCTTTAAGAGTCTTTTCAAAAATGTCTTGTTTTTTTTTTTCCAGTCTCTAGAAAGCCTTCGAGCAGCAGAGGAAGCTCACTCTAAACGTCACTCCACCTCTGAACTGGGGAACATCACTGTCACTGATATCAGGAAAGAAGGCTGGCTGCATTATAAACAGATTCTCACTGAGAAGGGAAAGGTCTGACACTAGTTCATGCATCTGTCTAATTACTCATGTAATTATATTTTAGACATTGCCAAGTACTTCTGTGGGCTAGCCTGAGACCTCTGTTATTGTATTGTATCTAGAAAGTGGGCAGTGGCATGCGGCCATGGAAACGAGTCTTCTGTGTGTTGCGCTCCCATTCGCTTTTCCTCTACAAGGATAAGCGGGAGGCGGTGCTTCACGCAGCCGGGGCAGAAGGGTCACGGCAAATGGCAAAGGGAAGATGAGCAGCCAATCAGCATTCGAGGCTGCTTGATTGACATAGCATACAGTGAGACAAAGCGTAAACACACCTTGCGACTGACTACTCAGGACTTCTGCGAGTACCTGCTGCAGGCGGAGGACAGGGATGACATGCTAAGTTGGATCAGAGTCATCAGAGAGAACAGCAAGACAGACAATGGGGTTTGTTGAGGGGAAGGGAGGGGGAGGAGGGGAAGGGAGGGAGGGGGAGGGGGAGGAGGGGAAGGGAGGGAGGGGGAGGGGAAGGGAGGGAGGGGGAGGGGGGGGAGGGAGGGGGAGGGGGAGGAGGGGAAGGGAGGGAGGGGGAGGGGGAGGAGGGGGGAAGGGAGGGAGGGGGAGGGGGAGGGGGTGAAGGGGGGGGAGGAGGGGGAGGGGGAGGGGGAGGGGGAGGGGGGGAAGGGAGGGAGGGGGGGGAGGGGGAGGGGGGGAAGGGAGGGAGGGGGAGAGGGAGGGAGGGGGAGGGGGAGGGGGGAAGGGAGGGAGGGGGAAGGGAGGGAGGGGGAGGGGGAGGGGGGGAGGGAGGGGGAGGGGGAGGAGGGGGAGGGGGAGGGGGAGGGGGAGGGGGAGGGGGGGAGGGGGAGGGGGAGGGGGAGGGGGAGGAGGGGGGGGGGGAGGGGAGGGGGAGGGGGAGGAGGGGAAGGGAAGGGAGGAGGGGAAGGGAGGGGGAGGAGGAGGAGGGGGAGGGGGGGGAGGGGGGGGAGGGGGGGGAGGAGGGGGAGGGAGGGGAGGAGGGGAAGGGAGGGGGAGGAGGGGAGGAGGGGGAGGAGGGGAGGGAGGGGGAGGAGGGGGAGGGAGGGGAGGAGGGGGAGGGAGGGGAGGAGGGGGAGGGAGGGGAGGAGGGGGGGGGAGGGAGGGGAGGAGGGGGGGGGGAGGGAGGGGAGGAGGGGAAAGGAGGGGGAGGAGGGGAAAGGAGGGGGAGGAGGGGAAAGGAGGGGGAGGAGGATAAGAAAAAAAATAACTCTTGAACAGAGATGTTTAAACCAGGGCCTGCGGTCCAAAGTAATAACATTTGATTTGGCCTGCCATGCCATATCACAAGAGGAGGGGAGAAAATATGCCATCGAAGCTTATCTTTATTTCCAGTTTATGATTGTTTTAACATTGTTTTGTTTTATTATTGTATTGAAATGTAAAAAAAAAACAAAAAAACAATATAAGTGAACTTAACCATTTTTAGTACATTAAATATTTTTAAGCATTTAAATTTTTTTTTTTTACATTGAATATATATATACTGTAGGTAAAATAAGTATTGAACACGTCACCATTTTTCTCAGTAAATATATCTCTAAAAGTGCTATTGACATGAAATGTTCACCAGATGTTGGTAACAACCCATGCAATCCACACGCAAAGAAATCAAACCATGATGTCTATAAATTAAGTTATGTGTAATAATGTTAATTGACACAGGGAAAAAGTATTGAACACACAAAGAAAGGGAGGTGCAAAAAGGCATGGAAAGGCAAGACAATCATTAAGTAGAAAGCAATCCTGCCCCTTGTCAGTGCAAAAAACGGTTGTTTCAGGACATAAAAGTGGATCAATTGAGACAGAGCGCAACTAGTTCTCGAACTACTCTGAGAACTACGCCCACTGGAACGGCTACAGCTTAGCTTACATAAATATAATATATAAAACTGACATTTGGATATTTGACTTACCACTGACAAAATGTTTACGGCACATGTAGACATACTGAGTGTCAGGATCCCACAATTTACCCATTCTTCCTGCTGATGCTTCACATCTTATTGCCTGTATCCACTTTTGTCTCCTTAAAGGCTGGCTTTTATGGTTCGGAAGCTTATAAAAAAAATATATATTTCTGGGTTTTTTAGCTTGTTTGCTGTACACCTTGTCACACAGCAGCTTTTGGGCATTTTTCTGTCATTTGTTATAAATCATAAATGACAAGGAGGCAGCCTCTCGCAATGCAAAGTCAATGGAGACGGATGGATTGTCCCCCCCCCCCCCCCCCCCCCGGTGGGCGTGCACTGTAAAAAAAAATCCCGTTGTTTTTACGGAAAAAAACTGGCAGCTGTGGTTACCAGAACAATACTGTAAAAAGCACATCAAACCGTAAACATACTTACGGAGTTACATGTAATTTGAACATTTTAATCATGTATATTTAACGTTGGATTTCAGTAATATGATATAATGTTAATTTACCGACCTATTGAAGTATTAATATCTGTTTTGTACCATAGTATTACACTGACAAACCAACAATCTCAGCAGTAATGAGAGTTACATGATTAATCAAAGCTCATCACATGGTCTTCAGATTATGATGCGTTGCGCTCTGTCTCTATACCAACAGTGAAGTTTGGAGGTGGGAACATCATGGTGTGGGGCTGTTTTTCAGCATACGGTACTGGCAAACTTCATATAATTGAAGGAAGGATGAGTGGGAAAATGTACAGAGACATTCTTGATAAAAATCTGCTGCCATCCAGGATGATGAAGATGAAATGAGGGTGGACATGGGTGGATACATGGAAGACGATGATCCCAAACACATGAAAGAAAATAAAGCTGCTAGAGTGGCCCAGCCAATCACCTGACTTGAATCCAATTGAAAATCTATGTAAATAACTAAGTAACTGATCAGAGTTTATAGAAGAGTCCCACGGAACCTTCAAGATTTTAAGACTGTTTGTGTGGAAAAATGGGCCAAAATCACACCTAAGCAATGCATGCAACTAGTTTCTCCATACAGGAGGCATCTTGAAGTATTAAGCATATTTATTTAAGTATTAAATAAATTTCAGAAAGCATGTTCAATACTTTTTCCCTGTGTCATTTAACATTATTACACATAACCTAATTTATGGACATCTATGATTTGATTTCTTTGCATGTGTGGATTGCATGGGTTGTTACCAACATCTGGTGAAAATTTCATGTCAATAGCACATTTAGAAATATATTTACTGAGAAAAATGGTGACATTTTCAATAATTATTTTACCTGCTGTATACATCCCATGACCCTCAAATACGTTTTTTTTTTTTAAGTTTTTGGCTCCTATATTAAAACGTTTAGGCACCTCTGTTCTTAGAAAAATATACATTACAAAACAGCAGCTAAAGTAACAGCAAAATCAAACAGAAATTTTCAGAAATGTAATCACATAATTTATGCTGCAGACATAGTATTAATATGTACTATAACTACAGAAATGATAACTGTAATGCAGACACAGATAAACATTGTGATTCTATATCACAGTGATTTCCTGCTGCTTTTCACTTAATTTAAATAAAATAAACTGTAGAACTATGACTGTAAAAATTGCTATGAAAGTACAGCAGCTATTAGCCAGCAATGCACGGTAAATTCACTCTAACATATTTTACACCCTAACAGGAACTGGGCTTCTCCAGACAGGCTCTAATTAATAAGAAGCTGAATGATTATAGGAAACAGAGGTGATTCTCTTGCCTACTTAATCATACTTATAGAATGGTGAGTGTGGTAGTCTTATCTCTTTCATTTTGCAGTCCAACAGGCAACAAGCTAGACACTTCTCCTAGGATTCATCGGATGATGCCACCTTTCCTTCTGTCTAAAACTGAAAACACGTCAGGTGTGAACCGGGCCCCAGGGAAAGGTGAACTCTCTGAACCATGACAAATAGGCTTAGACACTAAGCCCTGCTCCTTTACCCACTTTCTGGTCTGCATTTGCATCTTTCAGATCTGTCTCATCTCTTTCTCCAACTCTAACAGATGACAGTAATAAGGCACCATGGGGCATTAACATCATGAAAAAAGGAAAGAAAACGGGTCCAAAAGCTTTTGGAGTGAGGCTGGAGGACTGCCTGCCGGCTGCCAATAATAAGGTCAACAAGAGTTGTGAACTAGTGCTTGTTTTCATTAACAATGAGGGGGGTGTGGGGGGGTAATCGTGATTCTATCTCCGGTCTCCGGTATTTACTGACTATGGGGGGTTAATCGTGATTCTGTCTCCGGTCTCCGGTGTTTACTGACTATGGGAAGCGATTACTGGGGAGGATACAGGCTCGACACGAAGGCTATAAAACCTTGCGAACGTGTTAGGTGTCGCCCAGCCCGCAGCTCTACAGATATCTGTCAGCGATGCACCCTGTGCCAGCGCCCAGGAAGAGGTAATACTCCTAGTGGAGTGGGCTCTCAACCCAAGGGGGCATGGTGCACCTATTTATACCCGCTCTGCGGGGCGGAGCGTGAGATTCACTGAAAGGGAATGTCTCAGGTTACGTATGTAACCCTGGTTCCCTGAGAGCCAGAACACGCTGTGTCGAGATGTGGTGGGAACGCCCAGTGGTGGAAAGAGTACTGAAAAAACATACTCAAGTAAAAGTACCATTACATTCCAAAAAATGTAGTGTGAGTAGAGTAAAAAGTACCTGTACAAAAAACTACTTGAGTAAGAGTAAAAAAGTAGCTTATTTAAAAGTACTCATGAGTAGTGAGTAGTGAGTACTGAGCTGTGGATTCTACCCCCTTATAATAAACAATGTGCACTACAATTAATAAATTAAAAAAATGTACATACTGTAATTCACATTATATTTTGTTCTTTGTCAGAAAGATTGAAGAATATCTATCATCCATCTTTTTAAAATGCATCAAATCAGTACATTCATCACCATTTAAATCATATTGTTAAAAAAAATAAAAAATATATGCATTTAAAATTAGGTGAAAGGCCACTGAGCCTGAGCATGCTATTGTTACACATAAAATATAAATTTTTATAACTGCAAAGAATTAAAAAATCTGATAGATCAGCATCACACACCATGAGATGGGTTAAATAGAGAGATTACAAAATACCCAATTTCTCTCCAAAACGGTACCTCACCTAATGCACTGAAAAAGGCTAAGATAGTAGGCTAACACTAATTACACTGTAATTCCATGCCATTAAATGTTACAATTTAAACGTAAATGCACATTGATCTAAAAGGGTGGAATCATCCCTTACATGTTACACGGCTACATTTACTCGCATTGTAATGCTGATAATATAATTTGTAAGGAAAATTGTGAATTACATAAGGAAGTTAAATCCTGGAAATTTTTACATAAGAAACACACACACACACACACACACACACACAAAACAAATGCATGTCTCTTTTTAGTCTCAGCGAAGCTGTTTTATCAGCAGCATCCACACACAAAAAAACAAAAGTTGAACATGAAAACGTACTCGGTTACTAACGTAACCTCGGTTCTCTCTAGTAGAGGGAACGAGTACTGCGTCTTAGCTAAGACGCTGCGGGAAAAGTCTCTTTTCACGAATATTGAAGCAAAAAAATTATCCTTAATTTTAATATTTGTAAAACGCATTTGCAACAGTATGCAGCCATAGGCAAGACGGCTCGTTTGCTCATTGGCTGTTCTACTAGCAAATGCATAAGCCTATCGAGCGCAGGCTGATGCAACATCAGACCAATGAGGCCACTTCCCGCCGACGCGGGCGTGGCCTCGCCCTATAAAGGTAGCTCGAAAAGGCTGACTCACTTGATTTATTTCAACGAAGAAGCGAACCAAAGTGAATCGTACGCACGGCAAGGAACGCAGTACTCGTTCCCTCTACTAGAGAGAACCGAGGTTACGTTAGTAACCGAGTACGTTCTCTTACGAGAGTTCTCTCGTACTGCGTCTTAGCTAAGACGCTGCGGGAACCCAATGTAAGACGCCGTGCGTGCAGGGATTAACAACCATAAACCTGGAGGCGGATCCAGGATTTACAGTGCACAATCACCAGAGGGACTCACATAGAGTCCTAGAACAGGAGGAGGAACTCTCCGTTCTGATATGTGGCTGCGTCCGCAGACGCAATATAAGACATCACTTAGACAAGACACCCTTGACTAAAGTGGGAATATGGGTCTTACGTAAACTGCCCGTAAGATAGTAGTAACGCACTGTGCTTGCATTCTCAGTGTTCAATTACACCGATAACAGCTTAGCCTGCAAAGCGGGAACCTCGAGGTTATAAAACCTGATAAATGTAGACGGCGAGGCCCAGCCTGCCGCCATACAAATATCATGTAGAGATATCCCACTAGACCAGGCCCACGAAGAGGCAACGCCTCTCGTGGAGTGCGCTCTGACACCCAGCGGGCACTGAAGACCTCTGGAGGTGTATGCTAACGCTATGGCGTCGACTATCCATCTGGATAGGCTTTGTTTCGAAACAGCCATTCCCTTGGAACGTCCACTGAACGAGACAAATAGTTGCTCAGTCTGTCTAAAGGCAGCAGAGCGAGACACATAGGCTCTTAAAACCCTGACAGGGCAGAGAGAGCTCAAGTCTCCTTCCTCTTCTAACACCGGCAGGGCGGACAGGGATATAACCTGAGCCCGAAACGGCGTGTTGAGGGATTTCGGCACATAGCCGTGCCTAGGTTTGAGTATGACTCTCGAGTCACTAGGCCCAAACTCCAGACACGACGAGCTCACCGAGAGCGCGTGCAGGTCCCCTATGCGCTTCACTGAAGCAAGGGCCAGCAAAAACACTGTCTTAAATGACAGATGTTTGAGACTAATCGTCTGGATGGGCTCGAAAGGGGGACCTTTCATGGCCTCCAGGACCGTAGAGAGGTCCCAAACAGGGACCGACGGGGGTCTGGGAGGGTTCAGTCTCCTAGCTCCCCTGAGGAAGCGGATGACCAAATCGTTCCTTCCTATCGACTGACCGAGCGTTGTCTCAGCGAACGCTGCGATAGCCGCCACATATACTTTGAGCGTGGATGGGGCTCTGCCCTTATCCAACAGCTCTTGAAGGAAGGAGAGAACCTCCGTTACCTCACAGTCGAGGGGTGAGCATCCCCGAGCCACACACCAACTGGAGAATACCGACCACTTTGAGGCATAGAGCCGTCGAGTCGACGGTGCTCTAGCCTGAGTGATAGTATTTAGCACTCCTACTGAGAAATCAGCGGGTAACCGTTGAGAGCCCACACGTGTAGGGCCCACAACTTCGGTTGAGGGTGCCAAATCGAGCCCCTGGCCTGCGAGAGAAGGTCCCTTCTCAATGGCACCGGCCATGGGGCAGTGTCTGCCAACTGCATCAGCTCTGGAAACCAAGGTTGGTTCCTCCAGAGTGGTGCTACAAGCAGCACTGAGCATTTCGTTTCCCTCACTCGTTCTATCACCTCTGGAAGGAGGGAGACGGGGGGAAAAGCATAGAGCGGGCAGCGCGGCCACCTCTGGGACAGCGCGCTTTCGCTCTTGGAAAAGAACGCGGGGCAGTGAGCGTTTTCGCTGGACGCGAAGAGGTCCACTTCCGCTCTGCCAAATCTCTCCCACAGCAGCTGGACTGTTTGTGGGTGTAGAGACCATTCGCCCGCGGGAATGTTGTTCCTGGACAGCCTGTCTGGACCCACATTCTGTATCCCAGGCACATGAGCTGCTTTCAGCGAGCGCAAGTTGTGCTGAGCCCATACCAGGAGGCGTTCCGCCAACCTGTACAGATCTCGGGATCTGAGACCGCCCTGGCGATTTATGTAGGACACCACAGACATGTTGTCCGAACGGACTAAGACGTGATGGCCCTTGATATGGGGACGAAAACGCATCAGCGCGTTTTCTACTGCCAGCATTTCCAGACAGTTGATGTGTCGGAGCTTTTCCCGTTCTGACCACAGGCCATATAACGGTCTGCCCTCGAGCAGCGCTCCCCATCCCGAGGTGGAGGCGTCCGTAGACACCACTCTCACTCTCGAGGAAGTCCCCAGGCTTGCACCTGTTTGGTACCAGTCGTTCACCGTCCAAGGTTCTAGAGCTGTAACGCAGCTCTGGTTGACCTTGAGGCGCAGTCGACCAGAAGTCCACGCTCTGCGTGGTACCCGCGCTTTCAGCCAGAACTGTAGGGGGCGCATGCGGAGCAGGCCCAGCTGAAGAACTGGCGATGCTGAGGCCATGAGACCTAGCATCTTCTGAAACGTTTTGAGCGGGAAGGACGCGTCGCAGCGGAGAGATCTCGCTGCACGCTGAATGCCGAGCGCGCGCTGTGGCGACAGCCGCGCCGTCATAGACTGTGAGTCCAGAACTATGCCCAAAAACGAAATCGTTTGACTGGGGTTCAGTGAACTCTTCGTCCAATTGACTCTGAGACCGAGTTTCTCGAGGTGATCGAGTAACATGGTCCTGTGCTCCACGAGCTCTGATCGTGAACGAGCCAGAATCAGCCAGTCGTCCAAATAGTTCAGCACTCGCATGCCTCTGAGTCTGAGAGGGGCGAGCGCTGCGTCCATGCACTTCGTAAATGTGCGAGGTGCTAGGGACAGACCGAATGGCAGGACTGTATACTGGTATGTCTGACCGTCGAAGGCGAATCTCAAGTATTGCCTGTGACGTGACGCTATCTGTATTTGAAAATACGCGTCCTTCAGATCTATTGACATGAACCAGTCTCCTTCGCGAACATGCGCGAGGATTTTCCTGGTCGTAAGCATTCTGAAACTGCGTTTCACTAATGCTTTGTTCAGCTGTCTCAGATCCAGTATGGGTCTGCAGCCCCCGTCTTTTTTGGGAACCAGAAAGTATCTGCTGTACAGCCCCCGTTCGCTTTGAGCATGAGATACAGGCTCTATAGCCCCTTTGCTCATCAGTTTTGAAATTTCGGCTCGGAGTAGGTGTGCTACTTCCGAATTCACCGTAGTTTCGACACGCACCGTAAAGCGGGGAGGGCGTCGATAAAACTGTAGCGAGTAGCCTCTCTTTATAATGCTTAGCACCCATTCCGAAACCCCTGGAAGCGCTGCCCATGCATCTGCATGGATGGCTAAGGGTTGGATGCGAAGCGCACTCTGTTGGCTGAGCAACGGAAGCGCTTCGGTGTGCTGTAACACAGGCGTTATGTCTGTGGCATTCAAGGCGTGGGGCGCGCTGATGACAGCGGGCAGAGCGCTCGTCCTCGACCCCGCTACGCTTAGCTGAGTGAGGGAGGGCTGAGCGGGTCCCGTGGGACTCATATCGTCTGTGAGTAAATGTGGGCTGGAAGCGCGCACCTTTACCACTTTTGGCGCGTTGTCTGTCTGAGCAGAGCGAACGTGCACAGGTTTCGTTTTTACAGAAACCGTCAGACGTGCGTGGCATAGTGTTCGTGTGCACTGAGGAGTGGGCACGTCTACTATGCAGTGCGCGCGATCGACTTGAGCCGATTTTATGGGCGCGAGCCCTGTGTGAAGGGCTGTGCTTGTGTGTACGGATGGGCACTGAATAGTGGGCATCAGCGTTACATTTATAGCACCATCGGCCGTGGCCGGGACACCAGAAAATACACTCTTTATGGGATATATCTGGGTAGCCGTGAAAACGGCTTTTGTGTGCAGGCAAGCGGGCAACTGTACGGGCTTGCGCGTTGCATAAGACGCTGAGACAGTCGCAATACCTGGAACTGAAACAGCGGCGCGCTTGGGTGTGAGCCCGGCCGCAGCGGGACTCGTACACCGGCGCTTTCCTAGGCGTGCTAGGATGTGTTCGGGGCTTCCGGTTTCACCACAATCCTCTGCCGTGGACCACGCGGCACGGGGCGACGGCTGGTAGAGCGAGAGCGAGGTCTCGCGCTGCGTTGCTGTCGTGATGACGCAGCAGGAGGAGGGGGCTGTGGCTGAGAGCTCCGCTGGGTCGGCTTAGCACGACTCGCTGCAGAACTGGAGCGCTTCGGCAGGAAGTGCTTAAAGGCTTGCGACGCTTTCTGGTCCTCTGCGAATCTCTCTATGAACTCATTGACAGAGGATCCGAAGAGGCCAGTGGGATTCAGCGTGGCGTCGAGGAACGCGGTGCGCTCAGACTCGGCCATGTCTGAAAACGTCAGCCACAGATGTCTTTCAGCCACAGTGGCGGAAGCCATAACACGTCCCATAGCTTGAGCGGCAGACTTAGTAGCGCGAAGGGTGAGATCCGAAGCGCTTCTCAAATCCGCGAGGCAGATTGCATCAGGTCCCATCTCGTCCAATTTACGGAGGAGATCTCCCTGGAAAATCTGCAGCGTGGCCATGGTGTGTAGTGCAGACGCAGCCTGCCCAGCAGCGGAAAAGATTTGCGCGAGCAGCGATGACGTCGTGCGGCAGGCTTTGGATGGCAACACTGGTTTCGTCCGCCGTCCAGCAGAGGGCGGACAAAGGTGCGTCGCTATCGCCTGTTCCACCGGCGGAAGTGACTGGTAGCCTCTGTTTTTAGCATCGTCCAGAGCGGAGAATGCTGGAGAAACAGACGAACGAGTTCGTGCTGAGAAGGGAGCGTTCCAGGCCTTTGCCACTTCTTCATGAAGCTCAGGAAGAAAGGGGGCGGGCTTAGACTCAGGAGAAGCATGCTCACCGGGAAGGAAGCTACCATCCAGCCGGGTACGAGAGGGAGGTGCTGGTGCAAACCACTCGAGGCCGAGACTCGTCGCGGCCAGCGAGAGCACTCGCATCAACTCCTTCTCGATGTTAGCTCGTCTGCTAGGCTTACGAGCAGCGAGCGCGAGATCCTCAGAGCTCGACCAATCGCCGCTGCCCGAAGCTAACAGAGAGCACGTGTCCTCCTCCCCCGACGCGGCTTTGAAATCGACTTCCTCTGATGAAGCGGCGGCAGACTGCGGGCGCTGAGCATCAGGAAGTGATACAGGCGAGGCCGGCGAAGCGAGCGGGCGCTCCGGCGAGCTCGGTCGGGCTGTAGAGGACTCCGGAATCCGCTGGGAGCGGCGCTTTTTACGGCGCGGCAACGCGGCGGGGAGTGCAGGCTCGGAGAATACTGCCAGGCGAGTCCGCAGAGTCACCATAGGCATAAGCTCGCAGTGAGGGCAGCCGCCGTCAGCGAGCGCGAGCGCTGCATGATCTTCACCCAGGCAGGAGACACAGATGACATGACGGTCTCCCTCGCTGAGTGGGGCTCGGCACGAGCCGCAGGAAGGCATCTTTAAAAAGACGCGAGCTCTTTTACGAGTGTGTGTCGCAGGGCGAACACACACACACACAGAGGAACAGAAAAAGGATATGAGCGCCGGAAAGCGCAGCAGGTACGGCAGTGGAAGGCGGCGAAGGCCAGCGACTTCAGATGGCTCGTCCCGCTGATGTGCTTGCACTCAGACGACGCTTGCTTCTATCCGAGATCCAGCGATGTGAGAGGTTCGCTGAAGAGGTGAAAAATCAAGTGAGTCAGCCTTTTCGAGCTACCTTTATAGGGCGAGGCCACGCCCGCGTCGGCGGGAAGTGGCCTCATTGGTCTGATGTTGCATCAGCCTGCGCTCGATAGGCTTATGCATTTGCTAGTAGAACAGCCAATGAGCAAACGAGCCGTCTTGCCTATGGCTGCATACTGTTGCAAATGCGTTTTACAAATATTAAAATTAAGGATAATTTTTTTGCTTCAATATTCGTGAAAAGAGACTTTTCCCGCAGCGTCTTAGCTAAGACGCAGTACGAGAGAACTCTCGTAAGAGAAATGTTTTTACGCAAGTGCACTTGCCAAATGAAGGCGGATCAAAAAAACGTTGTTTATTAACGAGCTGTAGTCACGCACTGACAGAAATGCAGTTCAAGTTAACGCCTTGGTTAATAAGGTGCACTGATTCTGAATCTGGCTGCATGACGAGCGCGAGACGCAGCATTGCACAGATCGTGACGCACGTCTCTCTATAATGTGATTGTGAAGTAAATGGGAGCGGGAATTCACCGCATTATGAACTCGTCACGCAATACCCGCAACCTCACACCAAATGTTAGGCCCTGTAGACAGGCCAGCCTATATAAATATCATAGTAAGCAGAAATGTACCTTAGCATATTAGAGGAAGACGCTGATATCTGGATTGAATTGATGCTTGAAGAATGCACTTCCACACAGCAGTCACGAGTAACAGCAGGTAAAGGCGGTTTTCTTTGCTTAATTTGATTTGATGACAGAGACGATTACTCGATCCAATCAAATTAATGGATACAAATAAAATTAAAACAAGCATGTAACGAATAACGACCAAAAACAGAACGAAAATAGCGGAGTAAAAGTAGGCCTACCGATACATCACTTAAAATGTACTCAAGTAAAAGTAAAATTACACAATTTTTAAACTACTCAAAAAAGTAAAATTTCTGAAAAAAACTACTTAATTACAGTAACGTGAGTGTTTGTAATTTGTTACTTCACACCCCAGGGAACACCCCTGCTTGATTGCATTGTGAAGCACGTGTATAATCAGTCCAGTGGAAAGACGAGACGTCATAGGCGGGTGACGTCATCGACCAGGAAACTATAAAGCACACCTGAAAACAGACCACATTAGCTTCTGAAAGGCCGAAGCAAGTCGATCAGAGGCATGCAGGGAGTATGGCAGGGCGACGCAGCGTCTCATTCCCTCTCAGGGAACTAGGGTTACATACGTAACCTGAGTCGTTCCCTTTCAAGGGAACTCGTGCTGCGTCGAGACGCGTTGGGAACACCATACCCACAACGCCATAATAGCAAATGCCTGTTCTGTGTGAAGTTATTGCGCACCAGGGGCGGCGCCAGCCGATTTTGCCAGGGCTTCAGCCCCGAATGTTTTGAGTCAAGCCCCAAATGTAATGATTGTCACTGAGCAAATATGAAACTGGACAATAGCCTATGTAAACCCCCGAAATCATAAGTTGCTTTATTTCATTGCGCTTTGGCTTTGCATATACTGCATACAGCCTGTATAAATAGACCTTAAAAATAATCTAGCCTATAGAATACATTTCTTTGCTGTCGGTAGCATATGGGCTACTCCGTTTCTTCCTCTCTGTTGAATATGCAGCAGGTAGGGGAGGAGCTAGCACAGTCAACCGCAAGAGTGCGAGTTAACAACTGAGACAGTCAGCGAGCAGGAAAGAAAAAAAATAAAGAAAAATGAAGCAAACGAGACTTAACTAGCTAGTTATTACCAGTGGTTAAATTGGGCCGGGGCTCTCCGGGGCTCAGCCCCGGCACATAAGCCTGCTCGTTTGTGTCCTGATGTGCCTGTTTGCAGTCAGTTGCCTACTTGAAATTATGTCACATAAAATTTGATGAAAGTGATCCTTTTGAAAACATATTTCTGATTATAAATGAAAGATTTTTGAAATGGCATGTCTATTTTGTCTCGGCGGAGCTGAGATGAGAACAATCGGAACACGGTCGTATTCTTGTTCAGCTGCTTAAACTCGTTGCATGATCGCGCACCGCTCGTGCATGCCATGCACATCTAGGTAGGCTACTACTCAGAACTCTGACACGGATAAATGTACGCATCAATATATAATGAATGTTCCTGGGAGATCCTTAGTTGCGTGGGATGTGGAAGCGCGCAAAAGTTCCAGAACCTTCTACTGCCTTGAAAAAAAAAAAAAAAAACTCACAAGCTGCTGGCCGCCGCTGCAGCAGCAGATCAATTTTGTCCAGTTCAGCACAACATTGGTTGTACAAAAAGTGTCCTGGCCTTGAATGACAAGGTAAGGAAAATATGTTTGGCACATTGTATGGGTCACTATATCATAACAAGGTAATACAATGTGTAATCAAGTGATGTCAATTCCAGCGTTATGGACTTGACATTTGCAGTAAAAACTTGAAATATAAATTCTCAGAAATTTCATTTAATACCAATATATTGAAACTGTTTATATATCCATACTCCCTTAATAAAGGAGTCCAGACATTAGAAAAATATCAGTCTACACATACGTTTTATATTTAATATGAGGGAAATAGGCTACACATGTCGTGGACGTGACACAAAAAATCTTTAACTTTTAGGTGGCAAAATATTTTTTTGTAATTCTATGAATTACACTGCAAACCAAAGTACTACCCACCGGATGGAGAAGGGTTGGCTCTCCACAGAACATAACATATTCATTTTATTTTATTTTTCATGTTCGCATTTATGAGGAAAAAACAATGTTACGGAAGGGACCGCTCTGAAAGCGGCACTAAAAGACTGTTTAAAACTTTCACTGAGACCTCAAACAGAAAGCACAAAGCCTTTCTTTAAAATGAATTTCATTTTGTATTAATTGTATCTTAATTTTAATCAATGTTTCATCAACCAATTGCCTGGATTTAATAAATAATAAATATAGCAGACAATAGATAAACACGACACGGAGGCGCCGGCGCGTGAACCTCATAAATGAACCGAAACTCAGCGTAAGGTAGCCTACTTGCCTCACAGACCTGAGAAATACATCTATAGAAAGCTTGAAATGTATTTTAAACAAAACAATTCAAAACGAAAGAAAACCGACTGCTGCTTGTGTAATCCGTATGAAATGTGCATTTCTCTCTGGCGCGTTCACTACTGCGAAGATCGCGAATCAACATCGTCAACTTCATCTATGCAGAGCACTGACACAGAAAACACTTGTTTATTAATAAATGCTATTTCATGCATACTGAGTTTTTTACACTGTTAAAGAGTTGGATTCCCTTGCTAAACATGGACAAAGTTTCAAAAATTAAGTTGTACGTTTGATGGAGTATTTCTGTGCCAAACAGAATTTTACGTATTTCCGTAACCCTGCCGATATATGATGATTACTCAGCGTTTTCTCAGAGATACAGAGAATTTGCGATCCTCATTATATGCGCTTCATGCGACATCTAGCGGTTAATTTCGGTAGTGCAGTACAAACCCTGATAATTGTATTGGATGTAGAATGACATGTATATTATTATTATTATTATTATTATTATTATTATTATTATTATGTATGAATACTGTAATTACTTATTGTAATGTTATTCATTTGTTTATTTCAGACCACACATATTCACACTAATACAAACAAAGTAAAGATGAGAAGATTCTGAATCCTGTGATGTGTTTTGATTGACACCCTGAGGCGAGCACAATCACCTAATCAGCAAATTAGTCAAAACTCTTTTACAAATGTAGAGGAGTAGAAAGTATAATAATTGCTGCAAAATGTAACAAAGTAAAAGTCAAAAGTATGCACTATTGATTCTACTTAAGTAAAGTACAGATACGTGAAAAACTTCAGTAAAGTAACGAAGTAGGCTATTTGTACTTCGTTACATTCCACCACTGCTGATTAACAGTAATGTAAATGCTAAATGTCCTAATACCTGTTGATACTACAACAATGCAAAGTATATGCTCTTAACCTTGCAGTTTTTCACATATCATGTAAGACTCAATTTCTCCATTTCTTTGCACAAAACTCTCCAGAAAATGCCATTTAATGGTTTATTTTTCAAAAAAAATTCCCGGGGGGACATACCCCCAGACCCCCCTAGGGTGAGCCACATCCCCCCCCCCCCCCCCCCCAATAATAAATCCCAATTTAAAGGGATACTCCACTTTAAAATGAAAATTCTGTCATCATATACTCAGCCTCATGTTGTTTCAATCCTTTATGAATTTCTTTCTTCTGCTGAACAGAAAGGAAGATATTTAGAAGAATATCAGTAACCAGACAGTTTCTGGTCTCATTGACTTCCATAGTATATTTTTTTCCTACTATGGAAGTCAATGAGACCAGAAACTGTCTGGTTACTGACATTCTTCTAAATATCTTCCTTTCTGTTCAGCAGAAGAAAAAAATTCATACAGGTTTGAAACAACATGAGGGTGAGTATATGATGACAGAATTTTCATTTTAAAGTGGAGTATCCCTTTAACCCCTGGTTATTACCATAGGCTAACGTTATACGTTAGCACTTGTACTGGCATCTTCTAGTACAGAATCTCCTCCAGATAAAAACACAGGAGAAGAAGCTGAAACAAGTGATAGAAGATTTCTCACTCACTCAAATATAAAATAACGTGATCATGAACTTTACGACGCTGTGAGGAATAATACTATCTTAATAATAATCCTGGAAAATTTACCTCAGAAGTGCTGGAAGTTTCATTTCGAGGAGCAACGGATCCAGCTGAGGAATAGGTCAGTTCTATATTTGCTTTGTTCTAATCACAAGTGTGCAAAAAGACTGTTTAAATATGAATCGCGTTTCTGTGTATGAATGAATGAACGCACAGATGCGCGCTGTTGTGTAGCTACTACAGCTGGCACAAATACTGTTTAAAAATGAATATATATATGTATATATATATATATATATATATATATATATATATATATATATATATATATATATTTTGTCAAAAATAAAGTCATCAACTAAGATGTTATTATAGTGTTTGTTCCAATGTAGGCTATATTCAAACTAATGAATCCTTAACTTTGAAATACGTATGATAAAATGTATACTTTAGTTTTTAAAAAGAAAGATTACACTGGAAATATTGTTAAAATTTTAATTGTTGTTGTAATTGTATAACCTTTTTAATAAAATAGCAAAAAAAAAAAAAAAAAAAAAAATATATATATATATATATATATATATATATATATATATATATATATATATATATATACAAGGATAGATGTAAACAAAATCTTAAAAGGTCAATATAAGCCTTCTCTTTAAATTATTTTTATTGTGTTTTATTAGTGACACATTTGGGTAGAGAATATATTCCAAAACTTTCTGAAAATACAGTATGAGAATTAACTGCACAATTACTAGAAATGTTTACCTTGGATATTATACAGTTTGCAAGCGCAATTTGTGGGAAAAAAACAACTGTGTTTCCAACTGTGAACCAATTTTATATATATATATAAAATATATATATATATATTTTTTTGTCCTTGCATTCTTTCGTGTGGCTCAGTGACTGTAACGAACTGCTCCGAGACATTAACGTTCCAATATCGACGGAAAAAATCATCCTCTTCACACACGCGAAAACGTGCTTGGACACATCACAGTGGAGCAGTGCTTACTGTGAATGGTACGAATTGTACTACTGACTATTTAAACAGAGCAGTGACTATTTTATTATTACATTTTATTAAGGCTATAATGAACAGGCTGCGATGTCAAGATTGCAATACTGGAATATGTGTGTGTGTGTATGTGTGTGTGTGGCGCGATCGAACAATGGAGACATGAAAACATACTCCGTCATTTTTTTCATACAGGACATCATTCAAACTGCAAAGTGTTTACTTATATTTGTGTACACGCAATAAAACACAACATTGTGCTTTTGTCAAACTATAAAGCCGGTGGCACCGTCTTGGGCCCGTCATCGCTGCTCGCAGCTATATATATATATATATATTTTTTTTTTCAACCTTTTGGGCACTTTTGGGGCCCTTAACCCTCTGGGGACCACAAACGCGCCCGCGCGTTTTGCTCGTTTTTTTTTTTTAGCAATGAAAATAAACACTAAATGCTCTGTTAATTTTGATCTTTCATTTTCATGTAATACATCAATCGATCCTGTTCAGTTTCTATTTTTTTTCTGTATACTCACAATAAAAATAAAGTGTTTTGCTTTTTGACAAATAAAGAAAAATTAACATGATGCGATTTCTGCCTTCTCTCTCTCAGTGAACTCCCATTTGAAACGCGTTCGAAAATGATCTATAACTCCGCGAAAATTCTGTCAAACAGGCAAACATGCCCACGGGCATAAAGCTTGAGATCGCATCTGTTAAATGAAGTCATTTATATAAAAAACAAATATTCTCAGCTTCTGTAATCTGTATAAAAAGAGAGCGACTCCAGTCGAGCTCATTACGAGCTCATTCACAGTAATGTGACCACTCCCCGGAGAGCGCGTGCTATTCAAACGCAAATTCTGAGAAGAAGATCTGTGAAACGCCCATCAGCTGTAAACACAGCGCGTCGCGATCGAGTGAGGCATAATATAGCCTACCTTATGGAGAAAAGATTCCTCAGAACAGTGCTGATATGAGGAGCAATATCTCCTGATATGAGGAGCAGATTCCGCTGAGGAGTGAGGTAGGCTGTTTTCTTTTCTCACGTGTGGAATAACGTTATGGAATAACGTTAGTGTTAGTGTAAAAAAAAAAAAAAAAAAAAAAAAAAAAGTGTAGGCCTATGCAAACCGCAAAAAGATGAATCGCATATAATATGACTCGCCTTTGTGAGATGAATGAAGGGTACATATTTGTAAAGACTGTTTAGCCTAAATATAAATCGCGCGTCTGTGTGTGAAAGAATAAACTGCTTTGCTATAGCCTACTGAGATGAGTAAAAATCGACTGGAATATTGAAATAAAATGTATTTGTATAAGCAACGTATTAAACTGCAAATTAGCATTTATATACCCTAATATTTCATAAAAACAACTACACCTTGTCACCTTGACACCTTTGTCCTTGTATTGTGGCTCAGTCAGTGTCACACCTGAATGAATGGCTAATTATGCAGAGTCATTATGCAGAGTGGGTGGGACACTGTAATCTAAGGTGTAAACTACTCCTCCCCCTCGCATATTGGCTTTCCAAGCAAAACCTGTTTTACTCCATTTAAATCAATGTATTTTTTTTTGTGAACGATAAAGCAAAACTATTTTCACATAATTTTGAAGCTAGAACTCAAAGGGACAACATCCATTAGTCAAAAGTCTTGTGGACACATATTTAATATGTGTTTTATGGTCTTAATTCAGCAACTTTCATTTTAATTTTTTCCAATAACCACGCATAAACATTATTCTCTTAAAAATACAAACATCTACATACACGTTGCTCGCATATTATGGTAGCCCTGTTTGTGCTATATAGAGTGAATTTACACCTTTGCCATTAACATGTTTATAAATAACTGAAAAAAGCACAAATGTCAAGGCATGTCAGAACATCTCAAAGGCCCCAAAAACACCTTGGTCCCCTGAGGGTTAACATGCTCCAAAACTCTTGAAACTTTGCACACAGGTCAGAACATCAGGGCCGGGCTGAAGGGCCATTTATTTCTGTATAAAAGTATTAAAATATCAGAACTAAACCCATTTTATTATTTATTTTCTTTTCTTTTCTTTTTAATTTAAGAATTATTTATAAGTTTAAAAACAGTAATGGTACTATTTAGTAAAAAAAAAAAAAAAAGTCATACATATAGTGCAGCAGATTAATGGCATATTTCAAGAGAATCGTTCAAATTGGTATAAAAGCATGAAATTTGGCACAGATACTCTCTAAGGGTCACTTTTTGGGAAAAAGGCGTTGGCCATCCAAAAATTCAACATGGCGGCCATTTTTTCAAGATGGCCGCTATTTCTGTCAAATGCTCATTATGTCAATCGTTCAAACAGTGATGTAGGCATAACATTTTGTGAAAATACTCTCTTCAGAATGTTTTTTTGGAAAACGGTGCTTGTCCCTCAAAAATTCAAGATGGCAACCATTTTTCAAGATGGTCGCCATTTTTCTTGAATCCTTAAAAAAAAAATTTCAAATGGTGATGCTATCATGAAATTTGGTACAAATATTCTTAAAGGAACATTATCATGGAAAAAGATGTGTGCCACTCAAAAATTCAAGATGGCGACCATTTTCAAGATGGCCACCATTTCTGTCAGAGCTCAATTTAATGTGTTAAGGAAGGTTTCGTTTAATAGAGTGAACGTCATTACACAACCAGGGCACACTGGTGACTTCACTGCTGTGGAACTCAGCATGGGGTTCAGTGTCAGCTGATCTAGTTTTACTTACACTGTAGTTCTTGACCAGGTTTGCACACACTGCAGCAGGGATTTTGGCCCACTCCTCCATACAGACCTTCTCCAGATCCCTCAGGTTTCGGGGCTGTCACTGGGCAATACAGACTTTCAGCTCCCTCCAAAGATTTTCTATTGGGTTCAGGTCTGGAGACTGGCTAGGCCACTCCAGGAACTTGAGATGCTTCTTACGGAGCCACTCCTTAGTTGCCCTGGCTGTGTGTTTCGGGTCGTTGTCATGCTGGAAGACCCAGCCACGACCCATCTTCAATGCTCTTACTGAGGGAAGGAGGTTGTTGGCCAAGATCTCGCAATACATGGCCCCATCCATCCTCCCCTCAATACGGTGCAGTCGTCCTGTCCCCTTTGCAGAAAAGCATCCCCAAAGAATGATGTTTCTACCTCCATGCTTCACGGTTGGGATGGTGTTCTTGGGGTTGTACTCATCCTTCTTCTTCCTCCAAACACGGCGAGTGGAGTTTAGACCAAAAAGCTCTATTTTTGTCTCATCAGACCACATGACCTTCTCCCATTCCTCCTCTGGATCATCCAGATGGTCACTGGCAAACTTCAGACGGGCCTGGACATGCGCTGGCTTGAGCAGGGGGACCTTGCGTGCGCTGCAGGGTTTTAATCCATGACGGCGTAGTGTGTTACTAATGGTTTTCTTTGAGACTGTGGTCCCAGCGCTCTTCAGGTCATTGACCAGGTCCTGCCGTGTAGTTCTGGGCTGATCCCTCACATTCCTCATGATCATTGATGCCCCACGAGGTGAGATCTTGCATGGTGCCCCAGACCGAGGGAGATTGACCGTCATCTTGAACTTCTTCCATTTTCTAATAATTGCGCCAACAGTTGTTGCCTTCTCACCAAGCTGCTTGCCTATTGTCCTGTAGCCCATCCCAGCCTTGTGCAGGTCTACATTTATATCCCTGATGTCCTTACACAGCTCTCTGGTCTTGGCCATTGTGGAGAGGTTGGAGTCTGTTTGATTGAGTGTGTGGACAGGTGTCTTTTATACAGGTAACGAGTTCAAACAGGTGCAGTTAATACAGGTAATGAGTGGAGAACAGGAGGGCTGGTCTGTGAGAGCCGGAATTCTTACTGGTTGGTAGGTGATTACTTATGTCATGCAATAAAATGCAAATTAATTACTTAAAAATCATACAATGTGATTTTCTGGATTTTTGTTTTAGATTCCGTCTCTCACAGTTGAAGTGTACCTATGATAAAAATTACAGACCTCTACATGCTTTGTAAGTAGGAAAACCTTCAAAATCAGCAGTGTATCAAATACTTGTTCTCCCCACTGCACAACCTGTACCAGCAGCGTATCCTTTTTTCTAACAGTGGCCCTTCCTCTCTGTGGACTACACCTTGCCGTGGTGGAGAGGCTTGTGTATGAACTCCAATGAACCTGAGCTATGCCGGCGGGGATTTTATATCCCTGGCAAGTTTAACTAAGCTGGACAGGTCAAAGGAGAGGAGGCAGACAAAGCAGACATTATGACTATTTTACAGAAATGGTGGCCATCTTGAAAATGGTGGCCATCCTGAATTTTTGAGTGGCACATACCTTTTTCCAAAAGAGTGTTCCTTGAAGAGTATTTCTGCCTAATTTTATGCTTGCATCACCATTTGAACAATTTAATTAAGGCGAGACACTACAGGGGAATAGGGTAAAAAATGTAACTAGCAGATATCACCATGAAACTTTCCCAGTTGATTACCTACATTAAGATGAGAAAAAAATGTATTACAAGTTTTCTGTAATTTAATGTTTAAATATGCAAATTAGGCAATATCTAATTAAATATGCGCTAATTTGTATATATTTAAAAAAACGAAATCTGAGTATTGGATAAAGCCAGATTAAAAATTATTTTTTCATTGTGTTCACATATTAGATGGGGAAAAAATTACAGAGGGATTTATGGATATCTACTTTTGTTATCCTGTAAATCATAATATACTGTCAATAGCCTTGAAAAATGATTTTCGCCATGTTTTTTGGAATAAAATGTTATATAAATCAGGCTAGGAATAATATATTTACAAATCCCTCTGTAAATGTCTTCAGAATATAACTAGGTACAAGACTGGAAAGATTGGTGTATATCGGTGCTACTGAAGTGGAAATTCACTAGAATGCATTCAAAGTGGAAAATCTACATGTAGACAGGATCTACTAGATGAAATTAATCAAATTAATTTTAGAATAAGTCAACAAAGCATAAGCGTAGGATTTATATGGGTTCCTGCACACAGGGGAGTGGAGGGGAACGAGAAGGCAGACATGCTGGCAAAGGAAGCAATTACATCAGAACTGGTTGAACTCGATATTAAATTAAGTAGGTCAGAAATTAAAAGTATAATTAAGAACAAAATTAACATAAAGTGGCAGGAGAGATGGGATAAGGAGGGAAAAGGCAGACATTTGTATAATATACACAAAAAGGTTACAGCTAGAAAATTCAGTGGATTGGAAAGACAGGAGGAAACATGGTTTTCCAGACTAAGGATGGGACATACAAGTTTAAATAGTGGATTACACATAATAGGGAAACATCAGACTGGACTATGCATAAATTGTGGAGTAGTAGAAAATGTAAAACATATACTTATAGATTGTACACAATACACCAGAGAAAGGGAGAATATGAAGAGAGCAATAGACAGAGAGTTAACCATGGGAAATTTATTGAGTGTAACCAGCACACAGTCCACAGTTAGGGCAGTTATTAATTATCTTAAAGAAAGCCAACTAGCAAGAAGAATTTAGTTATTTATTTATTTATTTATTTAATAATATTGTTACAAGTTTGAGGAGCTATAAGAGTGGAAGCTGGAGGAGCTGAACACGCAGCGCCAGCTGAAGCTTTATTTATTGTTTATTTAGTTACTTTTTTTTTTTTTTTTTTTTTGACATCCCTATGTGATCACACCTCAGCCCAGTAGATGGCGGTAATGCACTTTGACTGCAAACTGCCAATAAAATTATAGAAGAAGAAGAAGAAGAAGAAGTGGAAATTTCAGACTTGGAGTATGAGAGAAAGGTCATTTTGAGAAAACGGGCTTTAAAGATTTATCATCAGCCAATGAGATTGCGCATTCAGCCCTTTTACTTTCGCGATTGGTTGCTGATGAAAGGGAAATTACCATATTTGGATCCGACAGCATTGTACAGTGATGAGAGAGCTTTCCAGCGGTGCCTTTGATGACAGAGAGCAGACAGAGATTGCGGATCGGCGGGAGGATTTACAACGACAACTTTTGTTGAATTTACGCAAAATCTACAGACGCAAACAGACAAAGTGTAGTAAAATAAAGACCTAAATGTGTATTTCGGACCTTTTTTCACCACAGTCTGAAAGAAGACATGTTATTGAAGACAAATATCCAAAAATCTCAAAATTGACCAGTAAAAAAAAAACAATGTTTTTGCCTGCCGTGTCTCGCCTTAATATTCTACAGGAACGGTGGCTATCTTTAAAAATGGCGGCCATCTTGAATTTTTGAGGGACAAGCATCTTTTTCTATTAACATGTCCTTTAGAGAGTATATTTGTATCAAATTTTATGCTTGGATCACTGTTTGAATAATTGATATAATAATTTTGAAAAATGGCCGCCATATTGAATTTTTGAGTGGCCAACGCCTTTTTCCAAAATAGTGGCCCTTAGAGAGTATCTGTGCCAAATTTCATGCTTCTATACCAAAGTGAACGATTTTTTTACTAATCTGCTGCACTAATAGGGCTATACTGCCCTCTTGTGTTCAAAATCAGGTAGGCCTACTGTATCTATATAAAAATATACTAGGTATGTGACTGTGAGAATATTTTACCACTGGTTAATCGACGTACGACAGCGCCGGGGGCTTTTGAATCGCTAACTTAAAAACAAAGTAAAATATGTTCATCCGCACGGACATTGATAATGGTGCGGAGCAGAGCGAAAGTTTTCAATGAATTCCTATTGAAGTAGGAATGAACTAAAAAACGTTGACTCGTTCCTCGCCGTGGACGCGCACCGTTATGAATGCCCGTGCAGCTGTGAGCATTTTAGTTTCATTTTAAAATAAGCCCCATTTCGAGGGCGGATTGCTTGAATTTATTTTACAGAAGCACAATGTTGTGTTTTATTGTGAGTGTACTCAAATATAAGTAAACACTTTGCAGTTTGAATGATGTCCTTTATGAACAAAATGACGAAGTAGCCTATATTTTTGTTTCCACTGTTCAATTGCACCCGCGCCTCACACACACACACACACACACACACACAACATATTCCAGCATTGCAATCTTGACATCGCAGCCTGTTTATTATAGCCATAATAAATTATAATAATAAAATAGTCAACCTAACATATACAAATTACACTGCTCTGTTTAAATATTCAGTAGTACAATTTGTACCATTCAGCGTAAGCACCGCTCCACTTGTGATGTTTCCAAGCACATTTTTGCACATGTAAAGAGGAGGATTTTTCTACGCCGGTATTGGTACGTGAGTGAAGTACAAAGCCTATAATAAAGAATAGTTTACCATCCAAATACATCACGAATGTTTAAACATTTTGATACTAATGAGAGAGTTACGTGAAGCCAACACCGCTTACTTTCACTTTCGCTTTAAATTATTTCGTTTTGGCTTGTTTATAATTATTTTTTTATTCTTGTTCTTTTCTGAATATCGTTACATTTAAAGGATTTGTTGTGGAATCATTTTAGTGTATTTTCTAAGCATGCGGCAAACAATAGTAGGCTATTAATTGGTTAAAATTCTTACAATGGTTAATGGTTAACCGGTTAATAAGCAACCCTGTGTATATAGCTAGATCACATTGGTGGTGGCTGAGGAGATTTCCCCCCTTCCATGTAAAAGCGCTTTGAGTACCTAGAAAAGCGCTATATAAATGTAACAAATTATTATTATTATTATTATTATAGATCAGATTAGTGCAGAATCAACTTTGCGTTGCAATCGCGTCAAGGATCAGCCAGTGCACGTACATCATCAAAAGCGGTTGTTAAGAAAAGTGCTGAGCTGAATTTTTGTGCCATCTGTGCACAACAGTGTTTTAAATGAAAATAAAGTCAAATGTGCCTTTAGTCCCATTTTATATAAGTATGCTTATGCTTGGCTTAAGAATAGACAAATAAAATAAAAAAAATCAATAAAAAATCTCAGCATGATGCAGTAGATGTGGCAACTTTGATATGGTTATTTTACCAGGTTTAACTTCATATTGCCAATTGTGCACAGTTACCCTAAAGGTGCCACAGCCTTGGGCCCGTCACCGCTGCTTGCAGCTAAATTTATTATTATTTTAAAATCGACTTTTTTTTACTTTAAGAATCGATATTAATTAATATTAAATTGCTTTATTTTAGTCCTTGCTTATAGATGAGGCAGATGAGCGTTACCTCTTTTATTTCAGGCTCTCAATTAGAGCGTACTGCAGTTCCATTTTTCACCACAGATTTACATTGGAAAACTCCAATGTGGGGACTCAGGCCCCCACTGCGCCACTCTGTATCACGATACTCGCCTGCCAAAGCCATACATTAAAATAATGACTTTACGACTTAAAATATTCTAGAAAATCTGAAAAATATTTGTTACACAATTCTAAACACATTTACAATTTATTATCAATTCAGTTTATATAGAGGTCTATGTTTTGGATGAATATATAAATACACCTGCATAGACATCTTTAGTGGGTTGTACTGTTATTTAAAGTGTTTTTGGATTGTTCTGAAAAATAAATAAATAAATAAATAAATAAATAGCTCTCTACAGCTTTTTACAGTAGATGCTATTGAAAACACAGCAAGTCTATCCCTTACAGCCTAACTTTCATACCTGTCATGGCCGTGATCTGAATAAGGTCTATTGGGCATGTTGTCACATTTCACATTTCACTGTTTGTAGCCTCTTTCCCCTTTGGCTTTTGGCTTGCTTAGTTGGGGACATTTAATTTAATATTCAACAATATTATTGATCTGCCTGCATTGACACCATTTAATGAGAACTGAACTGAGCTGGATGATGGCATCACTGTTTTCTCCAGAGCAGCTATATATATAAATTAACTATATTAATAACTTTACAACAAAAATGAACCATCACTGAACTTACTTAAGCTGGACTGTGACGCTAATTCTTTTGGGGTAAATAAAGAAAAAAGTATACACTGTCATAATGAAACAAGACCACATAATTGTACTAGATGTGTGAAATTAATGTTGAAAAAAATAAATACTCTAAACTGAGAAAGTCAGAAAGTGTTACAGTAGGCTTTGCCCCGCTGTCCCCTAATGAACTTTTATTATATGCTTGTTTGTGTAGTTTGTCCCACAGATTGTGGTGACATGCTGTCGTCTGGTGGAGGAGATGGGTTTGGAATATACTGGCATCTACAGAGTGCCAGGGAACAATGCCATGGTGTCTTCTCTTCAGGATCTGCTCAACAAGGGCATGGATATAGACACTGCTGAGGAGGTGAGGTGGGAGTATGACAAAAACAGACAGAGAATCTGCAGGGATAAATCAGAACAGGAATCACACTGTTTGTTTACAGAGATGGAAAGACCTGAACGTCATCAGCAGTCTTCTGAAGTCCTTCTTCAGGAAACTTCCAGAACCTCTTTTTACAGATGGTATATTCAGCTGAACTCCCTCTTTAATTCATTCACATAAAGCCTTTGAATTGTCATCAGAGTTGAATGGGTGTTGCATATATTTAAAAACACAGCTCACTGCTGCCCTCTACCTGCAGATAAATATAATGATTTCATTGAAGCCAACCGTTTAGAGGATGCAGGGGACCGCTTAAAGACCATGAGGAAACTTGTATGTACCATCAGTTTATTAATTAAGTTTCAGCAAATTTGCATTTGCAGTCTCTTACCAAAGTTTTGTGATGTCTTTGGTTATGTTTCTCTTTTAGATACGTAACCTGCCGGATCACTACTACCACACACTGAAGTTTCTAATCAGTCACCTGAAAACAGTTGCGGACCATTCAGAGAAGAATAAGGTTCATGCTGTACTAGACATTGTTCTACAATAACAAAAACAAACAAAGAAACAAAAAAATAAATAAATAAATTAGTGTTTCTTCAGCTTCAACTCTTTTGGCCCTAGGGACTTTTAGAAAAACTTTTTACTCTAACTAGTTTATTTAATTTGTCCATTTAAACAAAGTCCAGCAGTGTATATACATTTCCTACCATTCAAAATTGTTATGTTTTGGTAACAATTTATTTTACAGTGTTCTTGTTTCACGTTACATGTAGTTACCATAGTAATAGCTACAAGCAGCAATTGAAGCAGCTTTTGAATGGGCAGCAACAGCAGTGCAGAGCCAGAAGAGCAAAAACAGCAGAAATAGAGTGTACATGAAAAACAGATAGGTTTAGAAGTAGCCTACAGATGAGAATGAATTCAAAATTAACGTAAGTTCAGATGAGAATGAACACAGAATGAACAAAGAACACATTTCAAATCCAAGAGGAAGAAAGATTAGTACAATGCTTGCCTAGATAATAAAGAAATTGATGAAACACAACATTATACACACTTTTATAAAGTTCTACTTGGCAAAAATTTAACCTACAATCCTTAGATCACACGATCATTGCATATCACTGTGTGCCATTCGGAAGACATGCTTCACTGCCGGTCTGTGCCGGAGTTCAGTGAGAATTAACTTAAAATGAAAATTTTGTATATAAATGTTCCACATGTTGTATTTAATACATTCAGATTAGAACATTATCAGAAAGACACAATGCCTGGAAGAGAATCAACATTTGCACCATTTCGGGCCACAATACCTCTTGCAGTCTGGGCATGTGCCATACAGGATTCAAACTTGTGGCTTAGCAAGTTACACCATTCAGTTGACGCACACTCCTCAGGCTGCTGAGGAGAGCGGTCAAGGCAAGAATGAGCCCACAAAAGTATTACTTAGCATGTTAACCAATTAACATGTTAACCGATTAACATGCGAAGCTAACTTAACTGCTATTGTAGCTTATTTTTAACCAGATAGCTGAAGAGCCACATCGAAAAGAATGGCAACTGGTTAGCATGCAAAGTTAACTAGCATAATAAAACAAGCACAGGCAAGGTCAACTTCGGAGAAGCATTTCTTGGGAACTTGTAATGAATATCAAAAATCCGTTCAGTCATTTCTATGCGGCTTGTTTCAAATATCATATGATCAGATTTTGGACAAAATTGGACAACATTTTTAGGAGGAGCAGCAAAGAAATCGGAAAAGGAACATAATGACAGAGAAAACAAAATTTGGACAATGTTTTCAAAAGTTATAAACGTATTCACGAGTTCACATCTACATATAATTAATACAATAAGTTTATGCGTATTTGGCGTGCTGTCCGGGGGGAGGGCTCCGAGCTCGGAGTTAGGCCCGAACCCAGAGTACTCCCCCCAGTTGGTAAGTGTAGATGGAACTGGAAGTGAGGAGATGGGGTGGAGGAGGGATGCTGACAAACTTTCAATGAACAGAGATAGGTCTGCTGTGAATTTATACTCTGTCATTGAGTTGATTACTGATTAATCTCCAGCTGTGCATAATTTGGTTAATTATCTGAACCTGCTCCTCCCGAACTTTGTTAATAAAACATAATTTTGTAAAAATCCTTATATATCTGGAACACTAGGTGATGCTGTGTTAAAACTTCTCAGGTACCGTTAGGAGATGCTGTTGATCCCTACCAATTTTTGTGCCGATATGTCAAATTTATGACAAATTTCAAAATGGTGGCCATGTTTCGTTCGATCCTGGCAAGACAACTGAACTGCTCTCCTTGTGTGTTATCATATATGTGAAAACAATTCAGCAGCAAGCCAAACTCCCTTCAAAATAAAGACTGGAGCCAGGGTGTAGTTTTCAAAACTCCTGATGTTTACAGGGCTTAAAGTATTCCGGCACCGTGCCGGATCTCCGGCGTGCGGCCGTGAGGAAGAAAAAAAAAAAAATTGGAACTTGCATGCCGTTTAATATTTTCGAGTCAATTGATTTCACCTACCAATCATATGAAAGGAACGCAGCTCTTACTAACGTTACAAGCCTATCAGAAGCAGAGCAGGGCGGGGCCTGGCAAGTGTGATTGAGATTTATACGTCACGTTAGCGTTGTCGGTGAAAGGAGCGCTAGTTCATGAAGCTTGGGGATGGTGTCCTACCCATGGGCGTAATTTCCTATGGGGACACTTTCCAAAATCCCGTTGTCCCCCCCACCCCCACTCAAATTCGTTTGTTATGATGTTTAACCGCACGCCGTCATTGCCACGGAGAAGCAGGACCGAGCCTGTGTAAAATAGCTCACTGAATGTTCTAATGAGCAAGTAGCGGTTGCGGCACAGACAGCGATGAAACGCCAGAAACAACAACAGGTGACTTTAATGTCATCATGGATGAAAAGAAAGAAAGGAGATGTGAGTTGGTTGATTCAGTAAATTAGCTCAGGTCAGGATAATCATATTTTCGGTCTACACCTGTTGATAACTGAGCTAACGTTAACATACACTGCTGCTTGGTAACTTCAGACTTGGCTAAATATTTAATTTTAATATTTAATTAAATATTCTGTAGCTTACAAAAAAAAAAAAAAAAAAAAAAAAAACATTCTGTGTAGGCCTACCATGAAAACGAGTCCACTTTAAACCGCAGCATTTTCTGTCAGCAATGTATGACAAGTAGCCTAATGTTAGTGCTGTAAACGGAAACGTATGCGATTAATCTTTGTCCAGCTTTAACGTGTTAAAATATTTATCGCAGCGTCCGTTCTTTCTGTCATCCTTTGGGTTATATGATCATGCTCTCCTTCACGCAAATGTTTTAAACTATCAATGCGCGAGAAGACAAAAGAGAACGCGCTGTCAGTGAATGTCCTCCTGAAACACACACACACACACACAGAAAGACGCGCGCCAGTATCGCAGTCGGCAGCGCGCCATCGAGTTCTCTTTCTCGCTTAAACGAACCATAACACACACATTTATGCCAAAATGTCAGTTTTGTCGAGTATCTTCACAAGAACAGTCAAGTGAGTTAAATGCAATCTTAAATGGAAGTAAAGAGTAGAGAATGAGATGCGTGAGATCCTGTCAGCAGCGGCGGGTATTAAAGTGACAGCAATTCTCTCTGTTAGTAAAGTTAACCAAAGAACAATGGGAACAGAGAAAATTACTAACTGCTCAACACTTAAGGATTAATGTATTTTTCATTTATAATTTATGCAGTGCGGACTGTTTTATAAACGTATTCAATTTCTATATAATTCACATCGGTTAGACATGTAAGGTACAGGTAAATATGACATTTATTATGGGTTTAAGTGAGGATTGTTTTAAGTTCACTTAAAAGTTGTTATATTTTTTTAAGCCTAATAAATGTTTCAAATTTTGGAAAAAAAAATTTTCATCGAGACATAAGTAGCTATATCAGTGATACTGGTCTTCATTCATAAAAATATGCCATTAACATGCTTGAAAATAAATGGTGCCAATGAATCCCCCACCCACCCCCCCCCCCCCCCCCCCACACACACACACACACACAAATTTCAGGTTCAGGATTTTTTTCCACTTTAACCCCTGTGTTTACTCCAATATGCTTCAAAGGAGAGTGAAACTATCAAAAACAATACACAAAGTGCTTATATACACAAAATATATACACAATATAAAGGCTAACAGAGCAGAGTTAGCAGTTGAGCAAATGATGTATAAAACAACACTTAATTATTACCAATATAGCATAGGAAATAAAGTAGTGATGTTACATTTGACACTGATGCTTCAAAGTGTGTATTGAGTACGCAGCGCAATTTCTCATGAAGCTCCGTGCCGGAGCACGTGTTGTTTTCAGAGAAACAAGTGATCAACGAAAAACGAAAGGTGTGTTCGACATCGACTGCGGCTGGATGTATCCGATCGGCGAGAGTAGCCACGTGCAGGCGGGGAGGAGCTGCAAACGGAGACGTGAAGTCGGACACTTTCTGGTTCCCGTAGTGACCGCTCACGTGGTGTTTGCATACTTTACCACAGCTGAAGTGAAATAAATGCAATATTTGCCAAATAATGTTTCAGAGACATTTTCATTCAATACTTTATGTACTGCTTCATACAGCGTCTGTTTGAACAAGAATTAAGTTCAACATAAGCTACTATCAATGAAGTGGAGTCTACGTTTTTTAATCAGTTTTAATTTGATAAACATGACACAATATAACATCGCAACTACATGAAAAGAGTGTTTACTGTTATAAAAAAATGATTTGTGAGCTTTAGAGGAACTAAAGGTGTTTGAATAAACACGAAACACATGTGATCTTTGTCATGCGGTGAATCCGGCCAAACGTGGAACAGCTGTGTTGTCATCAGAGCTCCTGCAGCTCAGTGCAGCCGCTCTTGAGAAGCTGCGCTGGCTGAGTTCTCCGGCTACTCTCGAATCGCTCTCGCGGTACTTTGATGGTATACGTCACAGTCACGTGGCGTCGGCGCTGGATCAAGCAGGGGGGCAATGTTTCATAAAAAATTTAAGCTTCCCTGGGCGCCGCCATTGATTAGCAGACCCTCATCTGCTGTTAGCATTCCATTGACTCCCATTCATTTTTGCGTTACTTTGACAGCGAATCTGAGGCGTTTATTTCTAAAGAAACACAAAAATGTATAAAAGGCTCCATTACCTTGTATCTTACATTATGACCCCGTAGAAGCAGTTTTTGTAAAAATAGGCTAACGATTGCATCATAACCACGTGACTCTCTGTCGCACAGTAGAGAAATTACCGTATGAATAGGAGGAGAAGCTCGCAGGCAATCGGGGGGACGTGGAGGCAAAATGACAAAATAATTAATCAGAATACTTAGCAAAAGTTGCTCCTGCTCCTAGCTCATGGACACCTCCTACTCACACTCTCCGTCTCTGCAAGTTTCGGAAGGGAATGATTCAGAATTCTCTTGGCACAGCTACTAGAAGACAGACAGGTTGCTCACGTCACATCTACGTAGTCAAGCTCAGTTTGAGTCTGCGCAGTACGCTCAGCCATCAGGAAGTGAGAGCTTCTAATTGACTTCACTTTTCTCCGTTGAATCCAATGGGGTCGCTGTGTCCATTTCTTTTACTGTCTATGGGATCAAGTCTTAAATTTAGTATTAATATAATTGTTACATTTATTTTATTGCTACACTTTAATATGTTAATTATATTATCAGAAAACTTGCATATACATAAAAGTTCCTGAAGTTTAAGAAACACCTACATTGAGGAGTAATTTCTGATAAAATGTACCCTAAAACTGACTCTCCTTGCTCTCCAGATGGAGCCTAGAAATCTGGCCCTGGTGTTTGGCCCCACACTGGTGCGGACCTCAGAAGACAGCATGACCGACATGGTCACTCACATGCCAGACCGCTACAAGATTACAGAGACTCTTATTTTGCATGTATGTCCCATTCAGATTGCTTTTCTCTTCTGATTCCGTGTATCATTCGTTCAGTCGTTTTTTTATTTAATATTGAAAGTAGAAAAATTTGAAAATGGTTCCTTTTTCGTGTTTTAATTTTTTCCAAAACCCCCCCCCGAAAAACAAGAATTCAGCTTGATTTTTCGTTTTTCATTCTGAGGTATAAAAATGAAGAAACAGCTGGAATATTCGATTTCTACACGTGGGCGGGAATGAAACGCCCCTTTCCTCTGATTTGTCAGCTGAAGATCAGACTCTCCCGTCATCAGTTCTTCCTCAGTTCTGCACTGCAGAATAAGAGTCCTCCGTTGTGCGGATTCTTAATGCGTTTATTGCAACTACATTTCAGCTTTTTTTCATCAAACAACCAGACTAACGAATGGCTCGACACAACCCGTACTGGGGAAAATACTAGACAGTGTTTCATGTTCATAAATGAGACTTATGATGGGTCAAACACTAGCTTTTATTCCGCTCGCTTTCCATTGCACTCCTCATGCATCTCAATGTTTTTATACACTTCTCGTTGTGTAGCCCCCATCTTATGATAGCTCACTGTTGCCACCTATTGGCTAACCTATATCGTAACATCTCCCTTCACATAACAAAGGAAAGTTCTTGAAATTGAACACAACATGACATTACCCAATTCAATTAGAAAACCCATTATACAGATTAACAGGTTGAACAAAACTATCTGTTATTCTGTGAATATCTTAATGAATAGGTCATTAAGCGTGACATTGTTTTGCCAATGTATATTATTCTTTCTTTCTTCCTTTTTTTTTTCTTAACATAACATAGTCCGTAGAGTATCTAGCAGGAATTTTGATGTTGGACCTGGTTCTTGTGTGTCTTAGAACTGGGATTGTGGGTGGCAAGGTAGCTTCTCTGTTTGTTATTTGCTGTGCGGTGCTCTCTGAAGACTCTCCTGTCCCCCAGTAGTCATCAATTACGGTGGGTTGGTCTGCTGGTAAGGTGACTTTGAGCTGTTCAGGCACGGGACGAATGTCTTTTCTGTTGCGACGGTATTTTTTGCCTTTCACTAGCAGTAGGTCACTGAGCTGATCAATGCAGATGCCAAGTGCCCATGTACTGGTTGGGTTATTGGGGTGAAGAAGTACCCGCACTGTCTGTCCTTGAATTATGCTTGGCATGTCACGTGCTGTAGTGTCATAGCGTTGCTTCACTGCTGCTTGCTTGGCTATTTTTCTTGTGACAACTTCTTGCACTACTTTAGGATGAAGAAGGGCCTCTCCAGTAGGCAGGGTGGTGCGTGTTCCCCTTGACATGAGCCTTTGAATTGGAGAGCTACTGAGGCCTTCTGTTGGGGTGTTTCTCCATGCCAGAACCCCTTCCAAGGTGGACTTTTTTATCAGTGTTTTTGCTATTTTTACAGCTGACTCTGCTTTACCGTTGCTTTGGCTGTGATATGGTGATGATGTGACATGGTTAAAGTCCCATTCCTCTGCGAATTCTTGAAAGTCCATGCCACTGAATGGCGGTCCATTGTCTGTGAAAACTTCAAGGAGAATACCATGTCTGCTGAACTGTCTTTTGCAGCATTCGATGACTGTGGATGAGGTGTAATCTGGCATTCTGTCTATCTCCCAGTAGTCAGAATAGTAATCCACCATAATTAGGAACATGGAGTCATTTGCAGTAAATAAGTCCATTCCTATCTTAGACCATGGGAGGTGAGGTATTTTGTGTGGAATCAATGTTTCTTTTTGCTGTTTCACATGGATAGTGTTGCATGTGGCACAACTGCTGACAAAGTTTTTGACGTCGTCTGTGATGCCAGGCCAGAAAACTGCCTCACGAGCCTCTCTCAGGCTAGCCTCAATTCCAGAGAGTCCAGTGTGGATTTTTTCTAAAAAAGCAGGGCGTAAAGCTTCAGGAATGAGGATTCTCTGTCCTTTGAATATTAGGCCACTGTCACTGGCTAGTTCCTCCTTGAAAGTCCAGAATGGTCGCAATAAGCTGTTGACAGCACATTTGTGGTTGGGCCACACAGTTTTAATGCAAGCATGTAGTTTTTGGAACAGCGTTTCTTTGGCAGGGTGTGTTTTGATGGTTTCCAGTGTCTTTGTGAAGATATTGATACAGCTGGAATGGCTAACTTGTTCAAAGTCTTGTGGGGTAAGGCCCGTATACTGAGGCTGGTGTCTGCATTTGTGAGTGTGTCATGCTCGCCTGAGGCGCTCCTCTGTAATCGCTTGGATGCTGTCAGCAAGGGTTTTTTGAAGATTGCTTCAAGTGGCCTGTGATCACTGTGTACAGTGTGGGGATTTTATGACTACTCTTCCATGTAGATACTGGTCGAATTTAACACACGCAAAGACAATGGCAAGGCATTCTTTCTCAATCTGTGCATATTGTTGTTCTGTTGGGGTCAGTGTCCTGGACGCAAATGCTACAGGTTGTCCATTCTGTAGGAGGGCTGCCCCTAAGCCTTTCTCACTGGCATCACATTGCAGTGTGACCTCCTCTTTGATGTCATAGTATTTAAGTACAGGGTAGTGAGTGACTAAATCTTTGATCTTTTCCAGAGCTGCATCATGCGTTTGTAGCCACGTCCAGTCAACATCCTTGTCTGTCAGGCGTCTGAGAGGTTCACATATGTCAGACAGACGGGGCAGGAACTTTGACAAGTAGTTTACAAACCCCAAAAGCCTTTGGAGGGATTTTACGTCAGTCGGTGTTTGCATGTTCTGGATTGCGGTTATTTTCTGTGGGTCCGGACATAAGCCTTCATTTGTGAGGAGGTGACCCATGTACGTCACACTAGGGAGCTTCAGCTGAAGTTTCTTTCTGTTCAGCTTCAAATTGACTTCCCTAGCTCTCTGTAGCAGGGCTGAGATGTTCTTGTCATGATCTGCAATTGCGTCTTTTGTAGTGTTGCCACACCCATAGACGAGAATGTCATCTGCAATTACACTGACTCCTCTGAGGCCCTGCAATGCTTCACGCTGTCTCCTTTGGTACTCTTCAGCTGCCGGTTTGATTCCAAACGGCATCCGAAGCCATCTGTATCTTCCTTCAGGCGTCCAAAATGTGGTGAGGTAACTGCTGGCCTCATCCAGCTTTATTTGCCAATAGCCATCCTTTGCATCAAGAACTGTGAATATTTTTGCATTGGTTATTTCTGGAAGGATTTCTTCAATTGTGGGAATCTGGTAGTGTGACCTGAGCAAAGCTTTGTTCAGTGGGGTAGGATCAATGCATATGCGCAGCTTGTCATTCTTTTCTATAACCACCATGTTGCTTATCCACGGAGTCGGTTCCGTAACTTTAGTGACGACCCCCTTTTGTGCCATTTCGTGAATGGCTTTGGTAATTTTTGATTTGATGGGAATAGGAATCCGTCTTGGGAACTGCTGTACAGGCTGGACTGTGGGGTCAATCTCAAGGTGTAGCTCCCCTGGGAGGCATCCTAATCCATCAAACACATCATCATACATGGAGATGATTTCATCCGTTGTGTTGGGTGCGCCTGGCACCTCTTTCGTGTTAATATTGTGTATTACATGGTTGGTGTTTATTTGAAGTAGATTGAGTTTCTGGCAGGTTTCAGCTGAAAGCAGTGGTATATGTGATGTCTCCATTACTTGAAATCTGAGGATGTATTTGTGCCCTTCATGGTCTGTTTTGAGGTCACATTCACCCTTAGGCTTGATTAGCATGCCATCATACAGCTTGAGTGTGGCTTTGCTGGGCGTTAAAGCTGGATTGCCATCTTGCAGTAGGCGTTGGAGGTCACGAAAACTGATTACATTGACTGTGGAGCCTGTGTCTAGCTGGCACTTCAGGGTACAATGGGAATCATCATTGAATGATTTTACATTGTGTGGGGTCAGCTTCAGATTTATAAACCATTTACTTTGGTTGGCTTGCATACAGTTTACATGTGATTGCATCTGCTTGTTCTTCAGACTGGATGTCCTCCTCTACTAAGTTCAGCTGTGGTTTGTGTTGTCTTTGTTTGCAAACACGTGCAAAATGATTTTGCTTGCCACATGTTTTACAGGTTACACCATAAGCGGGGCATTTGGCTTTTGCATGCAGTGATCCACAGTAATGGCATGAGTTGTTCTGTTGCCTTTTTTTGTAATCCTCAGATACGTTTGTCTGTTTGTACCCCTGCCTGCCACGTTCAGAGTAGTTTTCTCGGGAAGTGAAGTTGATGACGTCATCCCGCTCCGCTCCGCTTATTTTCTGTATCTGCAGTTGTGCCTGTTCACTCGCGCGACACATGTCTATAGCCGTGTTTAGTGTGATCTTTGGTTCGCGTAACATCCGTGCTTGTGCACTTGAATCCTTTGTGCCTACGACCAGCCGGTCACGGATCAGCTCTTCTCTTAATTCACCAAATTCACATGTATCTGCTAACTTCCTTAGCTTTGCAATGAACTGTTCTGCTGTCTCACACTGAGTTTGTTTACAGTCACTAAACACAAACCTTTCGTAGATCACTTTTCTTGCATGGTTCAAAATGTGATTGTAATGCATCTAGTATTTTAGTCGGATCCTCCCTGTCTGCCGACGGCATGTGTAGATGGCGTTGAAGTTGATGGCATTCTTTTCCCATCACTGTCAGTAGCGTAGCAACTCAATTTTTTTTTGTCTTTTTTATCCAGGCCCGTGGCAATCTCATAATTGTCCCATTGTGCACAGAAAAACGCCCAGTTGCTGTGTGTGTCACCTTTCATGTCCATGGGTTCTGGTACCGGGATGCTGTATGCCATGGCTGCTAGCTGCTGATCTGACTTGACTGAACGAGTAACTTAATTAACAAATACGTTGTCCGTTTACTTGCTTGTTTGGCTTGAGTGGTCTTTGTTGGTTCTGACTTCTGACACTTCTATGTTTCATGTTCATAAATGAGACTTGTGATGGGTCAAACACTAGCTTTTATTCCGCTCGCTTTCCATTGCACTCCTCATGCATCTCAATGTTTTTATACAATACTTCTCGTTGTGTAGCCCCCATCTTATGATAGCTCACTGTTGCCACCTATTGGCTAACCTATATTGTAACAGACAGGGCTTTCTTCTGTGTGGATATAAATTCACCTACGCTTTGGGTATGCACTATGCAGGGCAAATGACGGCTGTTAGCCTACCATGGTCGCCCACACCAGTATTTTTTTTTTTAAATAATAAATGAAGATATAAATCAATATAATTATTTGTAAATTAAATATTTTTAACACTAATACAAAAAGAAAAGAATAATGCATTGACTATATGATAGGCCTATATTAACGTGAACGCATGAACTGTCATTCAGACTGACTATCTAACAACCGGAGAACAGAGAACAACAGAGATATTAAAATACACACTCTTCTGAGTTGTATGATGTAGGCCTTGTGTTTTATTAAAATGTATTAATTTATATCTCAAAGATGTGCGCTTGTGCGCAGCGCACTGGGTCATGTTGAGAGGGAAACAAACGCATTTTATTATTAGCCTATTCAGAAATCAACAAGAAGGAAAAATAAGTAGCCACGTATAATAAAAATATAGCCTAATAGCTTATAAAAAATAGCCTATTGTGCCCTTTATTATAAACAACATTTAGCCTATTTTAAAGCCATAGGCCTAAATTAATTTATTTGAATTGAAACTGAAACATAGGCTACCGACATTGGTTTCGCGCATCTCTCATTCAGTCCAAAGTTTCCATATTTGCAATGTAACATTTGGATGCTAACTAGAAATGTAAAGAAGGCTTTATACTTCAGTCGAGTCCCAATATACACGTATAGGCTAAATCAGCATCTTCATAGTGAGGGAAATGAGTTTGGAATAACAGCAAGTAGGACTGTGTGGCACAGCCTTTATATTGTAGCCTACAACAGACCAATTAAATTAAGCAGAATAACTTTTTATATGTTTGGTTGACTGTGTTTTATTTTAATAATGAACAGGCCGCGATGTCAAGTTAGCAATGCCAGAAGTGAACTGATAAAAGCCTAGATGTTGTGTGAGCGAGCGATGTGCCGGCGCCATCACTTGGATTTGTTGCTCAGCAGGGGAAATAACTTAATATTCTGTCGTTTAATACTCTGTCATTCGAAACAGTAAAATTTATATTTTTATTTGTGTACATTCAAAATGACTACAAAATGTCATGCCTTTGAAAAATAAAGAAAACAACATGATGCGCTGCTTTAGCGCGTCTCAGTCTCCTTGAACATCTTTCTGGCGCACACCAAAAATGAACCAAAATAGAGTGAATAGCCTTCTTGACGCGCCTATTTTTCAAAGTCAACATTTAGATTATTTGAAGTAAAATGCATTATATAGTCACTTAATTAGGAACAAAACACAGCGTGGTTCATGATAAAAAATAAAATAAAAAAAACTTTACAGTTCGGAAAATAGCAAACCCCTGGCACTTGAGAACTCCTGATCTACACAGAAGAAAGCCCTGTCTGGTCTATTCCCCAGTGCGGGTTGTGTCGAGCCATTCGTTAGTCTGGTTGATGTAAAAAAGATGAAATGAAGTTGCAATAAACGCGTTAAGAATCCGCACAAAAGAGGACTCTTCTGCAGTGCAGAACTGAGGAAGAACTGATGACGGGACAGTTTGATCTTCGGCTGACAAATCAGAGGAAAGGGACGTTTCATTCCCGCCCACATGTAGAAATCGAATATTCCAGCCGTTTATTCATTTTTCTACCTCAGAACGAAAAATGAAAAATCAAGCTGAATTCTGATTTTTTTGGAAAAAAATTAAAAAACGAAATAGGAACTGTTTTCTCATTTTTCTACTTTCAAAATATATATATAAAAAACCAACAAAAAAACCCCCCCCCAAAAAAAACGACTGAACGAATAATAGCCTACACGGATGGTCCGGGTATCATCCGATCATTTCATTTCCTATTTGGAATGGAATAACGAGAAATGAAAAGACGGATCGTTTATTTGTTTTTTCGTTTAGTTTAATAAACGGAAAATGAGATTTTGACTCGATTTCTCAATTTTTGTTTGTGGTTTACAAATCGGTTTATGATATTTATGATATTCGGCTTTGATATTTCGTTCGCACATGTGGGCGGCGCTGAAACGCCCCTTTCATCTGATTGGTCAAACTTTTTTTTTAGTAGGTGAGGTCCTATATGTCCCTTCGATAAATGAAAATAGTTCAGCATCTCTAAACTTAAAATGTAGGCAATTTCTTTTTTTACTCTAGGCTATAATTACTGTATGAGCAACAAGGATCATAATAACATGACACATGACCATGATAACATGTCTAACCTTTGTGTCTTTGTGTGTGTGTGTGTGTGTGTGTGTGTGTGTGAGAGAGAGAGAGACACCTGAATAAATAATCAGTAGGGGTAAAATCTTTGCGTGGCAGGGGGAGCTGCCGCTCGACCTGTCACTCGACCCCTCACCGCTAGGGGCAGCTGCCATCACTGGCAGCCTGCCTCACGATATTACACAATATGTAAGATGTTTTTTAAAACCAAATGCAGCGGTATCCCCTGTAGCCAGCACGGTACGCACAATAGGTCAATATTCACCATTAACCAAACGGTTTTCACCTGCCTTACAGCTACCAGACACTTCGACTGATGCACATGATCAAATAGACAGACATCCAGCGTTTCCTTCTACTCTTATTTAGCCTACCTATTTACCACATTACCTTACACTAGCGTCGCACCTGCCATAAGCTCTCTCACTACATTTACCAGACACTCCGATTGATACATGAGAGCACACAGACAGTGCAATCCTGATCTTATTTACCTTTTTGTCATCTTATCTTATATTTTATTCGCTTGTTTTGCTCGTAATTGAGCGCGTCTCGTGGCTTTTCCTAAGCGTCACACCTGCCACAAGATCTCTCACTGTTTTCATCTACCAGACACTCCAGTTGATTCACGAGAGTACACACTCAGTGCAATCCTTTTGTTATTTACCTATTTGTCATCTTATCTTATATTTTATTTGCTTGTTTTGCTCGTAATTTAGTGCGTCTCATGGCTCTTCCTAAGCGTCGCGCCAACCACTAGCGTTGCACCTGCCACAAGATCTCTCACTGTTTTCATCTACCAGACACTCCGATTGATGCACGAGAGCAAACAGACAGTGCAATCATACTCTTATTTACCTTTTTGTCATCTTATTTTATTCGCTTGTTTTGCTCGTAATTGAGCGCGTCTCGTGGCTTTTCCTAAGCGTCGCACCAGCCACTAGCGTCGCACCTGCCACAAGATCTCTCACTGTTTTCATCTACCAGACACTCCGATTGATGCACGAGAGCAAACAGACAGTGCAATCATACTCTTATTTACCTTTTTGTCATCTTATTTTATTCGCTTGTTTTGCTCGTAATTGAGCACGTCTCGTGGCTTTTCCTAAGCGTCGCACCAGCCACTAGCGTCGCACCTGCCACAAGATCTCTCACTGTTTTCATCTACCAGACACTCCGATTGATGCACGAGAGCAAACAGACAGTGCAATCCTACTCTTATTTACCTTTTTGTCATCTTGTCTTATATTTTATTCGCTTGTTTTGCTCGTAATTGAGCGCGTCTCGTGGCTCTTACTAAGCGCTGCGCCAGCCACTAGCGTTGCACCTGCCACAAGATCTCTCACTGTTTTTATCTACCAGACACTCCGACTGATGCACGAGAGCACACAGACAGTGCAATCCTGCTCTTATTTACCTTTTTGTCATCTTATCTTATATTTTATTCGCTCTTTTTGTCCATAATGGAGCGCGCGTCATGTCACCTATCAGCGTCGCGCCAGCCACAACTTAGCGTCGCGCCTGCCTCAAGATCTCTCACTGTTTAAATCTACCAGACACTCCGATTGATGCACATGTGCAAACAGACAGTAAAATACTGCTCTTATTTGCCATCTTATCTAACATTTTATTCGCTCTTTTTGTTCATAATTGAGCACACTTGTTGGCTCCTATAAGCGTCGTGCCAGCTCAAGATCTCCCACTGTTTTACTGCCTGATACTCCATTGACATGCTGAAGGGAAAAGCAGACGAAGAGTCTTCACTACATCGATTTGTTTGTTTTATAGGCCTTATAGGCTATTTTATTTCATTTTATTTACAGAATACTGCAGAATATCAACATTTAAGGACGAGGTCTTTGAATTTGCATCAGTGAGAATGCTGATAAGATTAAAATAAGTTAAAATAAATAGAAATTAGTGCACAGGGTTTTACCAATCGGTGACTCTAACAGTGGCCGTTAAAAAATCAACACCGGTATGCATGGCAAATCCAACACAAATGGACTCATATACTGAATTTAGAGTGTGAAATTGACAGCATTTTAATGATTAATCTAAAATATTAAAATAAAAGAGAGGACACAGCAATATTTTGCACTTGCCAGTTGTTATTTTGTCAATTTTTCACACAAACATCTAATGCGAAAGATGGGTGCTATAGGACATTAATTACTTGGTTGACACAACTGTAATTTCTACATAGACCTTTATCAGAACGTCGATCACAAGTAGCCTAATAATTATGATCTACCATAACAACAATAATTTGCAAAAAAATAATAATAAAATAAAAGTAAATAAAATAAATTCAAATAGATAGGCCTAGGCTATAAAACAAACAAACTGATGTAGTGAGGAATCTTCTGCTTTTCCATTCAGTAAAGAATCAGGCAGAAAAAGTGAGAGATTTTGAGGCAGGCGCGACGCTGATAGGTGATGTGACGCGCGCTCCATTATGGACAAAAAGAGGGAATAAAATATAATATAAGATGACAAATAGATAAATAAGAACAGGATTGCACTGTCTGTTTGCACATGTGCATCAATCGGAGTGTCTGGTACATAAACAGTGAGAGATCTTGAGGCAGGCGCGACGCTAAGTGGCTGGCGCGACGCTGATAGGTGACGTGACGCGCGCTCCATTATGGACAAAAAGAGCTAATAAAATGTCAGATAAGATGGCAAATAAGAGCAAGATTGCACCGTCTGTTTGCATGTGCATAAAAGTGAGATATCTTGAGCCAGGCGCAACGCTAGGTTGTGGCTGGCGCGACGCGTAGGTGTCAAGACTCGCGCTCCGGATTAAAACGGTGGAAAAAATATAAAGTAAGGTGGCAAATGGGTAGGCTAAATAAAAGTAGAAGTAAACGCGGGATGCATGTCTAACTGTCTATTTGATCATATGCATCAGTCGGAGTGCCTGGTAGCTGTAAGGCAGGTGAAAAGCGTTTAGTTAATGGTGAATATTGGGTGAATATTGACCTATTGTGCGTACCGTTCTTGCCCGCTAGCTACAGGGGATCCGTGCTGCATTTTGTTTAAAAAACACCTTATATAGTGGAGGCAGGCACATATCCATGACGGGTCCCGAGGCAGGCGCATATATCCGTGACTGGTCGAGTGGCAGGCGCATTTATCCGTGACGGGTCCCGAGGCAGGCGCATTTAAAGGTGACGGGTCTAGTGGCAGCTGCCCCTAGCGGTGACGGGTTGAGTGACAGGTCGAGTGGCAGCTCCCCCTACCACGCAGATAACTGTGAAAATGTAACAGTAACTGTAAGCATTGAGTACTCAGTTTACACAAATAGAATGAGATAAAAAGATAATTGAATCACTTGTAGGCTACTTATCAAAATTATAAATTTTGATAATTTATAAATTTTGATAAGTAGATCAAAATTATACACTTGTAGGCTATCTGACAAAATTATCAGGGTTGGAGAGTAACAGTATTATAGGCCTTAAAATATGAATAGGAACTGTACTGTTAAAGTTACAGGCTAGAATGCACTATAAATTGCTGGTTATAAAAAATGTTATTAATAGCTTACTTTGGATTAGAAATGCAATCCAATACAAATAGCAATTAATGAATTGTGATCTGTGTAGAGTTTCTGCAGTGGTTCAAATTAAAATCAGTGTTAAACAAATAATTCAAAATTAATTATATCATGCTGCTTTAAGTAATTAACCGAATACATTAATCTACAAATTACATTTAACAGATTTTATCATATGTGGGATACAATTTAAAACCAAGCCTCTTAACATTGTAAATTATAAGACAGCACTTTTTAAGTTATTATTGTTATTGTATCATGCTTACTTGGTTGATGTTTCTCTGAGATTTGCTAATTTCTTTCAAGGTATTATTTATTCCCACTGCTTTATGCATATAATGATTGTCCAGCAAAGCTCTGGTAGAATTTTCTAACAACTAAAATACTTTATTTTATGTTGTTTTCATTTGTCATGAGCTCTATATTTTAAGATGTACTAGGTGTTGATAAATCACATTCAATTAATGTGAAGGGTCTATGTCAGGGGTGTCCTGGTCCTGGAGAGTCAATGTCCTGCAAAGTTTAGCTTCAACCCAATAAACACACCTGAACCAGCTAAGCAAGGTCTTCAGGATTACTAGAAATATCCAGGCTACAATCTCAGAAAAAAAATGGTACAAAAGCCGTCACTGGGATGTTACCCTTTTAAAAGTACCTTTTTATTATTAGTAGCCTTTAAGGTAGCCTATTATGCACTCTAGGTTTAACTTGTGAAAGGCTACCACCCCAGTTACAGCTTTTGTACCTGATGAATTATGTTGGAATAGGCTGGAGCTAAACTGCAGGACATTGGCCCTCCAGAAGCTGGATTGGTCACCACTGGCTTGGGTTAAATGTTAAATGAATCTGCACAGCTGGGTGTCTGGAGGCAGATGTGTGAGTCAGTCAATATAATGGAAAATGTAATGTGCAAAATGTTATTTTATCTTCACAACAATGCATGCAACCAAAACTGAACATGATTTGAGAGCGACAACACGTTAACACATCCACATTGGGGAATGCTTACCCAAAACACAAACAACCCCACCCCCAAAAGTCATCCATAATTGCTCTGTTACATTTTTTGTCAAAAAAGAAAAATACACTTGTTATTAATTGTCAGTCCTATGAGCTCAGTTTGTAGAAATAATACTTGCATTCAATTAGGAAGAGCACACAGCAGCTTCTGGTGTCACACACACACACACACACACACACACACACACACACACACACGCATCTACTGATCTCATTAAAAGGCGAGTGGGAAATTGTATGTACATGTTATCACGGTCATGTTTATCATTGTTTTTACGTCCAATCCTTGTTGCCCATACAATAATACAGTAAATAATTTTACTTTTATCCATATTATATCAAATATTTTCATTGCATTATAAATAGGCTATACATAAAACCACACCATGTCAGCATATTGTAGCCTATGGCTTGCGATCTGTCAAGTGTTGTACATTAGAAACGAAGCTTCGCAGCAGGACTAATTGTGTTGCCAGCAATATATTTCTGCATCAAATGTCAGCGAGTGGTGCAAAAGCTTATTAAAGTGGGATTTGAGTGTGCAGTATGGACTCTTATTCTGGCTGTACTGAAGACGAAGCGGTTTGACCAATCAGATGAAAGGGGTGTTTCAGCGACGCCCACATGTGCGAACGAAATATCAAAGCCATAAACCGATTTGTAAACCACAAACGAAAATTGAGAAATCGAGCCGAAATCTCATTTTACGTTTATTAAACTAAACGAAAAAGTAAATAAACGATCCGTCTTTTCATTTCTCGTTATTCCATTCCAAATAGGAAATGAAATGATCATATGATACACGGACAACGGATTCTTCTGTATCCTAAAGATTTATGAAATGCAATCAACGTTTTTGCTTTTTAACTAAGATATTTTTTAACAATTATTATTATTCTTTTTTTTCAACATTATGCAGCAAATGCTGCTGATGGAGCTGAACTTGTATAGGAGCTGAACTTGTATTGAACCTGTAACTTTCCTTCAATGTTAGCAAAGTTAAAATAAGAAAAGATATCCTGTCATTAAGGCCCAATCTTATTTCTATTTTATATCGCTTCGCCTACCCCTACCCCTACCCCTACCCCTACCCCTACTCCTTCCCTTTGCCCCTTGAAACAAAGTGGCAAGAGGTAGGGGTGAAAATATTCCCCTAAGAAATGGGACACATTTCCTGTTTGGAATGGAATAACGAGAAATGAAAACCAGCTCATTTATTCGTTTTTTTTAGTTTAGTTTAAAAAACGAAAAATTAGATTTTGGCTCGATTTTTAATTTTTCTTATGTGGTTCACAAATCGTTTTATGGGTTCGATATTTAATTTGCACACGTGGGCGGTGCTGAAACAACAGTATGGCAAGCCATGGCAAAAAGCAGGATAACTTGTAGGCTATAGCCTACTTGAAAGGAAAACAAATTTGCAGAGTAAAAACAGAGTTTGTGGTGTTGAATCATATTTTTTTTTTTCTAGTAGGCTACATCTTAAAATATATGGATACACAGATATGGCCTATTTATGAATGAAATTCATGCATTTATTTGTCATTTAAACTGATGCAAACAGGGAAAGACAGTAGAAAAGACTTATTATCCTGTCGCCCCCTCTAGTGGACAGTGTTAAGTATTACAGCCTTCATTGCTCAGTTAACGCAAGTCAATGGATTTTTTGGGAAAGTAAGTCTGACCAGTTAGAAAATATATAAGCGAGTCAGACCAGTCTGAAGGTCTGAGCTGTGTTTGGTGAAGCATTAAAGTTCTAGGCGAGTCAATTTCTCATAATAATAATAAATAATAATAATAATAATAATAATAATGTTTAAATATATGCTGGCTTTCTTAAGCCAACATAATAAAGAAAACTCAGAGAAACATCGACCAATTCAGTATGTAATAAAATTGTATTAGTTTTATAATAAAAATAATAACATTTTAAAGGTATGCCGTGCTCTTCAACCGACATGATTTTAATTAATCCCAAACCTGGTAATTTTGTCAGTATTAATGTAGCCTACGTTCACTGATTCTAGCTTCTCTCTTTTCTGTCTCTTTCTTTTCATGTGAATTGAGTAGGCTACACATGCTTATATTCATAAATTTAAACTTTATTTCTATTCAATTTTCAAAATTATTTATAGCCTATATGTCACACACGCCTACCTGCCTTTTGATTTAAAGACGAGAGTGGTAAATGTTACGGACATATTATCATGGTACAGTTCAGCCTATTATTGATTTTTATTTCCACTTTTAATCTTTTATAATAGCACTTTTATTTTCCACCTTTTATCCAAAGAGACGGATCTATTTGCACTGTATTTATCAATGGGAAATACATCATGCTAAAATAATCTGTCATATACTGTGGCTCACATTATTGGGGTCGCTTGCAAGTCGCAGCAGCACGAATTACGTGACCAGCAATATATTTCTGCTTCAAATATTGTGCGTAGTTTACAGTGAGTGGTGGTTTCACACATTATTTTATTAAAGTGCATTTGCCAGTGCCGCACTCATACTCTGCCTGACAGAAAGAAAAGCTCGTAGCTTACTGAAGGCGGAGCGTTTTGACCAATCAGATGAAAGCGACGTTTCAGCGCCGCCCACGTGTGCAAATGAAATATCGAACCCATTAACCGATTTATAAACCACAAACGAAAAATGAAAAATCAAGCCAAAATCTAATTTTTCGTTTTTTAAACTAAACTAAAAAACGAATAAACGAGCTGGTTTTCATTTCTCGTTATTCCATTCCAAACAGGAAATGAAATGATCAAAACGTACACGGACCACACCGCTACACGTCATCATACGTAGCTCCTAAATCAAAGGAGATGCAGCAATGTTTATCACAAACTTCCAAGATGCCTTGGTCAGCTGTAGTCATCTCAGTTGTGTGGGTTACAGCTATTTTTTCAAGTTCTAAAATGACTCAAAAACAACATAAACGTATCAAGGTTAATGGCTTAAATTTCACTATGACTGATTGTCATACAAAGCTATACTATGATATAAGTCTTGAAACATAGTATGAATCATATGGACCACTTTTATGTTCTTTTTAGTTCTTGACAGACCCATTCCCCATTCAGTTTCATTATATGGAAAAGAGCAGTCAGTATATTCTATTTGTAAGGGATAATGTACATCCAGCTGGTTGTTATCGTAGAATAAACCTGCTATCTGGCCCTTCCTCCTACCCCTACCCCTACCCCTACCCCTCCAACCAAAAGAGAATCGAGACACCAGGGGGTAGACACCTACAAAGGGGTAGAAATGGGATTGGGCTTAAGTACTCTTTCTTTGTTGCAGCATATGTGGTTCTTCAGTGATGAGCAGGAAAAGGATAAGGTACAGACTTTTTTTTCCTAATCATTTTAAATATGTATTAAGCTTAATAAGGGATTTCCCACTTGAGATTTCCCCCAAGCAGAGTTTATGACAGTCTTCGGTCTGTCTCATCATCAATTTAACGGGTTAGAATTACGCTTTCAGCGTAAAACAAAAAATAGTTACTTTAATACAGTTCAGTGGTCAATCATTCTATATTAGCTGAATAAAGTGGTCAGGGTGGACAGGGCACTTAAAAACTCAAATATCAGCCAACATCCATCTGTTTATGTTTCTTCTGCAGACACCAGAGGACCAGCAGAACATACAGCCTGTTCCAAATATCGACCACCTCCTGTCTAACATTGGCAGGACGGTGCTGCTCAGAGACTCCTCGGGTGAGAGATACTGACATGAAATAAGCTTGTTCGCACAGGTGTATGTTAACCTGTAAAGAAACAAGTTGAGATGTGAAGAGCTTGTTTTAACAAGCTTCATGAAATCCTCCTCCTCATTTGGTATTATTTTTCTAACTGGGAGATGGTTTTCACTGTAATCTCTATTTACACTTCCCTTAAAAAAAAACTCTTACTACACCTGCTCTCTTTCTCTTTACATTCATATCCTATTCTTCTTTTCATCTTTCTCTCTCTGGATTTTTTCTGCATCATTCTATAGCTGAGCCAATGGATCAAAGTTTGCGGTAGGCGCAGGAATAGTTTTTTAATAGTTATTTTACCATCTGTTGCAGCTTATGACAACATGTTTTCATATTCTGATATTCAATTTTGTAATCTTAAACCAAGAAACAGCATCTATTCTTTCAGAAGTGTTTTTAGCTCTTAAAGGTGAAGTGTGTAATTTTTAATGTTAAAATATGTTCTCATCTCTGTTTAAGATGCAAAACAGACAAATACAAGACAAATAGGTTGTAAATATGTGGGGTGTAAAATGCTCTGTAGGGCTATTGCTCTGTTGGTTGTAGTATAAAGGCAATATTGGCTCAACCAAAAGTCTAAGTTTCAGGTGGGACTATCTATCCTAATCAATTAGGGGGACATTTGTTTGAAAACAGACAGTATCTTAAATTCCATTGGTGACACTAGCAGTGCAGAAATACACACTTCAGCTTTAAAGACATACAGCACAGATTACACTCCCAAATGTCTCCATTTATCTTGCTTTAAATTCTCAGATAAAGCTTAGTGTCTAACAATGAGCTCCCTGACTGTATTGTTCCTTTTCCTCCCCTATACAGATTTCACCACTAGTGACTCAGCTAAATCTAAGGTAAGAGATCAGGGTCTAAAATGAACTTTTGCGAATTGAGAAAATTTACCAGCCCTAAATATTTTTTAATGGGTATTTTGCAGTTATTTTATTATGTGTATTTTTTTCTTCTATTTTTAATTATATATTGTTTTGTATTAAACAGTGGCATAGCTATTTTTCATTGCAAGATGTTTAATGCAAAGACCCCTTTTTAATTATTTTGTTTTATTTTGGTGGTTTTATTATACATACAGTAGTGCCCAAGTCTAAGATTGTAAGTGAAAACAACTTCTTATTTATAATAGAATTTATAATATAATATTTTTCCATTATAAATTATACTATCAGCATAACAATGAGTAAAAAGTCTAACATAAAAATGAACAGGAATGTCTTAGTATTTTGGAAACCCTTTTGCTTTAATGACAGCAGCACTTGAGATGCATGAGCTCCACAAGTTTGTGTCAAACCGGATGATCGTGGAATCCAGCATGATTTCAAAATTATCCAAAGAGCAGATTTATTTAAAAGATTTAGAATTCCAGATTTTCATGCCTCTTTTTTTTTTTTTCACTGAGCGCAAGCTTTCATTAGAAGACTTAAGCTTCATCAGAAGAAATGGTGCAACATTTTTTTGAGCTCTGCATTAAAATGCAACCTTCATCACAGGGAACTTCCACCTCCAAGAAAGACCTAAGTGCCAAAGACTTCCTACCCCTGTCCATCATATCAGCCGTGACCCGAAAGAGAAAGAAACACCAAAGCACCTTCCCCGAAGGCAGTAGCACTGATGAAGACTCTGAACATGAACCAATCAAAGCCAGCAACTATGAGGAAATGAGTGGCAACAGCAAGGTTCAAGGGGACAGCGAAGCAAGACAAAGTAGACGCCCACCCCGAAAATCAGAAGAAGAGACTGAGGAAGTCAGCAAGATGGAGGGAAAACCAAAACAGGTGGTGGAGGGCCAAGAAGAAGAAAGGGTGACAGAGGAGGAGGAGGATGAAGTCATTTTGCAGAAGGAACAGGAAAAGATAAAAGTGAAGGTTTCTGAGAGAGAACAAACGGGTTGGATTCGCTCTCTGCGCTCTCAGAGTTTCCTTTATTCACACCACCACAGTGTGTCGAGGCTCGAAGCCTCATTAAAGCTGACCAAGTCCTCTGCCTCCATCTGCTCCAATCCACCACAGCCATTGAATATCACCCGCAGTCTCACATGGAGGAAACTGAGAGAAGAAAGAGTGCGACCTCACTCGCTATATGTAGAGCGGAGCCAGACTGGAGAGGAACGGGCCTCTCACACACACCTGGACTTCTCAAGAGTCAAAGCATCTCTCGTTAGAGGTCAAGAGAAGCTGCGTCAGGCTGTGTTGCCCGGTTGGAGCAGCAGGGAGCCGTCTCTTCAGCAGGTCTGGATGTGTCAAGAGCAGGTCAACCGAACAGCCGATTGCCTTTGGGGAGCAGGGAGCAAGCAGCAAGCAGCAAGCAGGCTCAACGGAGACACGCCGCTGGAGACGAGACTGGAGGCGCCACACAGTTCTGGTTAATATGCCCTGGGAGGGATGACCAAGCAATAATACACTATAAAACATGAAACACATAAACAACCCCTTGCCAACTTCAGCTCTTCTCAACTTTAATGCTTTTTTGTCCCCTCACCCCCTCCTGCACAGCCTGGCAGCTAAAGCCACAATGCCACAACCATATGACATAACACCACTCTCATGATATCAACAAGTGACAAAACCATTATTAAGCACAATGTGGCACCTACAAACAGGTGCAGTAAAGTACTTTGAGTGTCTGAGTTTGAAAATGCCATTCAGAGCTTCCACTTTAAGAATACATAGCATAAATATGTAGCATATAATTTACATTCAGGCTGTCAGTCACAAAATACGTTTTGTGGTAATGACCATCTGACTGTATATTAGCCCGCTACACGCTACTCATCAAATACAAAAATATTTATTCAAGTTTAACTTATTTTATAATCTTACATTAATATTATCTTAAAGCTTTCACAAAGAATAATAGTCCAATAAAATATACAAAACAATCAGCCAGGCAAAGTCACAATCGAGGCATTTCAATAGGAATCACCTTGATAAGGAATTTCGCTTGAGGGTGTAAGATTTCCCCACACAGCGTTTGCATCAGGTTTAAGATGGTCACGTGAATTCAGTGTTGACCAACAGAAAGCTGCTTGACTTCTTTGTGAGCTGTGCTTCATACAGTGCTACAGATGCCAGTGAATATAGAGTGCAACAGTGCCCATCCACTTTTTCAGCAGCCTTGGTTTGCATACATTTTTCCATTAGGAATTTTTAAAAGGTCCTTGTGAAAGAGTTAAGCAAAAAAAAAAAAAAAAAACACTGCTTAAAAAAATATATTTTAGTTTAGAAGTTTAGTATAAGTTTATTGCAAAATGCATACAGTATATAGAATATATATATATATATATATATATATATATATACTGACACACTGTCGTTCAAAGGTTTGGATCGGTAATATATTTAGTGTTTTTAATAGAAGTCTCTTATGCTCACCAAGGCTGCATTTATTTGATAAAAAAAAAAAAAAAGTAACATTGTTAAATAATGTGACAATTTAAAATAACTTTGTGAAAACAGTTTTGTAAAAAAAAAAAAAAAAAAAAAAAAAGGATTCTTTGATTAATAGAAAGTTCATTTCATTTATTTGAAATATAATATTTTGTTACATTATAAATGTATTTACTGTCACTTTTAATCAATTTAATGCATCCTTGCTGAATAATATGCATTTAATGCAAATCAGTATATTAGAATGATTTCTGAAGGATCATGTGACACTGAAGACTGGAGTAATGATGCTGAAAATTCAGCTTTGCATCACAGGAATAAATTACACTTTAAAATATATTAAAATAGAAAACAGTTATTTTAAATTGTAATATTGCACAATATTACGGTTTTCTTTTGTATTTTTAATCAAAATAAATGCAACCTTGGTGAGCATAAGAGACTTCTATTACACACATTAAAAATCTTACCATTCCCAAACTTTTGAAGGGCAGTGTGTATGTGTATATATATATATATATATATATATATATATATATATATATATATATATATATATATACACCTGAGTACATGTCAATATTAATTTTTTTGAAAAGTCTCTTCTGCTCACCAAGCATACTTTTATTCATCAAGGATGCATGAAATAAAATTTTTTTTTTTTTTTTTTAATTAAGTGATCGACAGTAAAGACATTTATAATGTTACAAAATATTTCTATTTAAGAAATGTAAATAAATGCTGTTCATTTAACTTTCTATTAATCAAAGACTCCTGAAAGAAATATCACAGTTGCCACGAAAATGTTATCAACATTGACAACTGCATCATTGTTACCCGAGCACCAAATCAGCCCATTAGAATGATTTATGAAGGATCATGTGACACTAAAGACAAAAGTAATGACTGCTGAAAATTCTGCTTTGTCATCACAGGAATAAATTACTATATATATATATATATATATATATATATATATATATATATATATATATATATATATATATATATATATATATATACTATAAATATAAATATATTCAAATAGAAAACAGTTCTTTAAATTTGTAATATTTCACAATATTACTGGTTTTACTGTATTTTTCAATAAAAATTAATCCTTAATTAAACATAAAATGTACACACATATATGTATATATATATATTAATGTTTCCAAATTTTTGACTGGTACATTTTATGTTTGATTAGGGATGAAAGTTTGGAACTAGACTCTGCAGAACACCTGCCCTCCAGATCGAAGTTGCCCATCCCTCACACACAAATATTTAAGTAGTTTGAAAGCAAAGGGAGAATTACTTAATTACTTCATTCACAGTGCTTCATGAGAGTGGAAGGGGGCTAAATAATTTTTGGCTTATTGTGTTTAGAATTGCACTCGTGCACTTGCACTATTGACCTATCATAATCAAGTACCGGTATTCCAGAGAGCAGTGTAGCAAGACATCTATAGTACATATCCATAATAAAGATATTAAACTGCCTTCAAACTAGTTCCTCAAAACAGATTGCGGTGTGAAATTGTTCTCCCCCTTGCAAAAAACAATACCTGCCCTTTAACAGTTTTGCATTGACAGAACTGCAGATTGATGTCAAAACAAGATATATTAGCGATTATCCTTGTATAACCAACTCACTGTGCTCTTTCCTCTACTTCCTATTTTTAGCATGTTTTTCTCCATGATGGCTTTGATACACCTGTGAAATTAATCTTTTGTGACCAGGAAGTGTGTCAACTTAATATCCCCTTAAGATCTAATCTTGAGTTAATGTATATTGTGAACATCAGGTTTGTTTTTACTTCCCTGTGCATGTACATGCAGTATATGGGTGAATGTGTGGACCAACTTTTGCAACAAATGTACAAAGCCTTGCCAAGTTAACCTCAGTGTACAAATGATAAATATAATATGATTTGTTTTTAATTGTTTCCTATTGTGCAAGTCAGTATACTGGTTTATCTTTGTGCTGTTATATAAAGAATGTCTTGTTTCTCTGTGGGGTCCATGTTGTACTTTGAGTATATATATATATATATATATATATATATATATATATATATATATATATATATATATATATATATATATATATATATATAAAAAGTAGCTAAAACATATACACTACCGTTCAAAAGTTTGGGTCAGTAGGTTTTTTTTTTTTTTTTTTATTCAGCAAGGAAGCATAATATTAATCAAAGAGACAAAGGCATTTAATTTATAATGTTCTAAAAGGTTTGTATTTCAAATAAATGCTGTTCATTTTAACTGTCTATTTCGCACAGAAAAACGAATATCGCTACAGCCAACTTATAATGCTCAGACTGAGTGTTGTACACTAAGGAGTTAAAAAAGGTAAAACATACACTACCGTTCATAAGTCTGGGGTCAGTAGGATTAAAAAAAAAAAAAGATGAATACTTTTATTCAGCAAGGAAGCATAATATTAATCAAAAGAGACAAAGAAATTTAATTTATAATGTTCTTAAAGCTTGTATTTCAAATGCTGTTCTTTTCAACTTTCATCAAAGAATCCTAAAAAAAAAAATATATATTGATCAGTTTTCCCCAAAATAAGCAGCACAACTGTTTTCAACACAGATACTAAGATATGTTTCTTGAGCAGCAAATCAGCATGTTAGAATGATTTCTGAAGGATCAAGTGACTGCAGAAAATTCAGTTTTGCCACTGCAGAAATAAATAACATTTTAAAACATTACTACAATTTAAATAAACGTTTTATATTTTAATATATTTCACAATCTTGTGATTTTTGCTGTATTTTTCTTCAAACAATTGAATCCTTAGTCAGCATAAGAGACTTATTTCAAAAACATTGAATCTTACCGACCCTAAACTTTTGAACGGTATTGTATGTTTCTAAACACGCGTAGGTTCTGTGAAAATTACACAAAAGATATTTGAGAAAATACCAGATCACATCTTCTGACCAATGAATATCATACTCTGCAGTTGGTAATGATTACTGAATTTTAGTAAAAATTTTTTTTAAAAAGAATTAAAAAAACCAATGAAACATTTTAGAGCTAAATGAGTAAGTGTACTAGAAAAGGGATCCAAGTCCTTGGGACCCAACTTCATTTGTTCACATTTTCTTAATTTTTCAGCCTTCTGAATCTCATGGTCATACTAATTTAGTTTTCAAGGAAAGATTTTTTTCTCCCCTTCCCCCACCCCCTAAAAAGAAATCTGCTTTTTCATGCTCCTTGGCAAAAAATAGAGTATCTGCAAAATACTCATAACAACAACAACAACAACAACAACAAAAAGATCATTTAGCATATATACTGTTCCAGGCATGTAAATAAAAGTTTTTTTTTTTTTTTTGGTTTCAGGGTTTTAAATAGAATTTTAAAAATGCATGCAAGTACATTTTACATTTGGTTGCTGGTTGAAATTTAAAAAAAAAAAAATGTACCGTCTCCTTTTTCACCATTATATTATTATTGGTTTGTCCACATAAAAGGGAGTGTCAAGGGAACTCTCAGAAATATATATGATTTTTTTATAATTTAAAGACTAATCTAAAGAAAATATAACGGCAACATAAAGAAATAAAATTAGAACTAAAACGTGAAATAATTTAATCGACAATATATTTGGGCAAAACACCATTAACGGGTTTCCACTGTTTACAACATACTGTCTTGTCATGCATTAACACACTGAAGCATATGCGCCATTAAAAATGAATCTGAAACGCTGCATGTTTGCTCTGTTTCTGAATGAAAGGCGCTTTCAAACATTCAACAATTACGGTAAATTAACAAAACACCCGCAACTAGCCGAGATGTGATTGTGACGTCATGGCAAAAACTTGTTTTTACATAACATGAAAAGCATTGCAAGCTATTCTTTAAGTCAATTTAATCGTACAAACGACTAACATACATTACTGTAGACTGACCAAATATGTGGGTCCGCACGAAAGATTTTAATACAATATTCTGTCAGAAAAACATTACCTTCAGATGGCATAGGCTGAGAGGGTTTTAGCTACCATAGAGATGCTGTTTACACCAAGACAGTGAAACTATTTGACTTGTAAAACGGAAATGAAACATCGATTCAGCTCGACTGAGAGTTGAGTCCTGGCCCTTTACTTTTGGGGGTTTTGAGTAATAACTCGTTCTCGGCTCTCAGTCTCTCCACCTCAATCTCCAGCTCCCGCACGCGCTGAGCGCCAGTGCCGTCAGCAGGGGACTCGGGATTTCTCCGGACGTGGCGAAGCCAGTTGTTCTCCTCTTCTAACCGCGACATGCACTTCTCCAGCTCCAGGTATTCCCTAACCAGTTCTTGTTTGGACATATTTTGGAGAGTCTCGACGTGGTACCTCTCATAGGTCTCAGAGAAGTCTCTCTGCAAAAACTCCCCGCCTGCGTGCCCGGGTCTGCCCATTCCGTCGCTCCCTTCGCCACCGCCGCCGCCGGCCCCTTCCTCCTCGTCTTCCTCTTCGGCCTCGAAATTCTCATCCTCACTGGCCGTGTCATCGGAGCGGATAGCACCGGTTTTTCGGCCGACAAGCTCCGTGTTGAGGTCAGGTTCTTCTCGGTCGTGTTCCTCCATCAGGAACTGGGTGGTGTTGTATGGGGCGACTGGGAGACCTTTGGCGAACATTTCGGCACGCACCCGCGACGCCCGCGCAGTCTCGCGTTCATCCAGCTCTTTCTTTTCCTCCCAGGTTAATTTGAAGTAAGGCTTCCAGCGGCGCTTTTTTTTGGAGGGTCGCCGTCTGTGTTTCTTCTTGCCCTGGCGGCCATCTGACAGCCCCTCTGTGTTTAGACTCGTGCAATCGGAGTCTCTCTTATTACTTGTTTTGTCCACAGGAAACCCGTCGTCACTTGCTGCGTCGCCAGCCTTGGGCTCCGGGTCGCTCCTATCCCGGCCGCGGCACATAGGATGTACATCTCCAGACACCAGACCCGGACAGATCTCCAGTTGATTTTTTTGGACTTGTTTCGAGGGGACGACACTTGTCAGACCATCTCTCTGCCGCCCTCTGCTGTCATCCTCCGGTACAGTTTCTTCTTTAATAAGCTCCATAACTGTACACTCCCACCTGAAGGAGATACAAGTTTGTGATCAGTGAGATGAGGGAAACCCTCCTTTGTTAAACTGAGATATGGAATTGAAATCAACTTCATAAACACTGCCATTGAAAACAATCCACCAAAACACTGTTGACAAAAGGGAAATGTTTACTCAAAAAGTGAACGATTTTTAACATACATAATAAACAGCATTAACAAACTCGCATAAGTAAAATTTGAGGTACCTTACCGTTCAACTCAAATCTCGTATTTGAGTTATTATGCTACCTAAGACTGTTAATGTTAACTCTTTTCGTTCCCTCTGCCTCTACTATTGACTTGGTTTCTCGACGGGTACGAGAACATTTCCCTCCAATGCAAACTCCAATTCGCTTCTGCTACGGGGAACTGTGGGGCTTGTGAATTTATTACCTCCCCCACGTAAAGGCGCATGCGGCCAGTCCTCCAGTTTTTTTCCTGCTTTGTGGGACTTGAAGTCCCGCTAGGCATTGACACATACATTATCTCTGACTCAAAAAATTCATTACCCACAATTCAACAACTGTTTTCGGTCCTGAGCAGGTTACGCCCACTCGCAATTTTCATTGGATAAAAAGTTTTTTGTGCACTCGCTGAACCATAGAAGCATTCTGATTGGTGGAATTTGTTGTCAATCAAAAAGAAAGCTGTCCCGGCCACTCTAGTGGACTCTACCAAGCGTGTCCGAAGCGGGTAGAAACATCCGCCTCATTCTACGACACATTCAACTTTCACCGATTTACAAAGACATAATACTACAAAGTGTGTTGATGTCATTTTGTATGTATAAAGCACACAATGATAGTGTATTCCACCGCGTTTGTTTATTTTGCATCTCTACCTTGACAATTAAACCCACACCCTGCGCCCTTGTGAGGATTGATCACCCCTCACGCATAAAGTAGTTCTTTTAACAGCAGTATCTCACAATTCAATGTGAAGAGTAACGATTGTGTTCACGGTGATGACGAACTTGCAATTTATAACGACTAAAGTTATTTTTCCCTTGTTCAAGTGAAATATCACATCACATCACATCACAACACAAAATATAAAATGTCGTGGCGTTGTTACGTGTATTGATCTCTAACGATGAAGCGATTGTTTAGCAATATGTTCGCTAGCCAGCTAGCTGGGTAATGGAGTCTAGATTAATATGAATAAGATAGCACAAGCAAACTGGTAAAAAAAAAAAGAAAAAAAAAGAGACTAAAACCTCTCTAACGTTAGTTAGTTCGAACATGCATTTCATACACTTAAATATTTAGAATTCCCTGTCTCTGCCAGACATAATAACAGTTGGATTTAGCTACAAGCTAGCTGGCAAAGCTTACTAGTATATTGAAGAGCATATTAGATGTACACTTTCACGATATTGCCTAAGAAGTAACTTAGTTTTAGAAGACACCAATGCATTGTCTCTTAACATATGGAAATGCGTAGGTTTAAGAAATTAAACCCCATTGTTGCCTCGCTCGCTCACAAATTAATTTGTGCTAGGGAAGTTAGCAAGCTGTCTGCCTTGTTTAAAAAAACAAAACAAAACAGATCAGTTTGATATCATTTTCACGTTTTTTAAAAAACCGTTTCAGTCAAAAGAGAGTAAAAGCAAACTCCAAACACATCAGTATTGCTAAGAAATGGTCGTCATATTTCACACAGAAGGCATTTGTTTTAAGGACGCAAACCACAGAACGAATGGAAGAATCCCGATATTTGCTATAATTGCACGGAGACAATGGGGCTGTACGTGAATTTGACCTAGATGACGGCATCTAACATAAAACGATGTTAGTTCCTAAAGAACTTAATTTAGTTTGAATCTACTCACCTGTATATTACTAAATGCATCTAGTAGGCTACCCATTCAAACTCAACTGAGTTGCAGCTACAGAAAAGATAACAACCCAGCAAATATAGGTTCTGTCGAAATTTAACATTTAATTGAAATGAAAAATGGACGATCATTATATTATACACAATGCAACTGTTTTTTTTTTTTTTTTTTTTTGCATTTATTTGTATCCTGTCATTGTAAAACAAATAAAACTCTGGTTTATGGTCAGAAGATATTGTATTGCTGGTCCTTTTATCATCAGAGTGACAGCTTCTGAATCTGTGCATGTTATCTTCCCCATGCAAAGGCCACTGTCTGCATTCTGCAAGTATGATCAGCAGGTCTGTACTCCTTTGTGGTGCAGAAGGCATTTACATTTTCAACCATCAACATAGACATACTAATTAACATGACTTATTTTCAAAATACCAGAGAACGGATATCATTATTGACAAAGTCTCTGCACACAGCTACATTTAACCAGCATTACATGGAACACATAATGAACATTTAATAACATAATCAGCTCCTGGACTCCAGAACTGCACTCATCTTGTTCATACAAGATTAAATGATCACATTTCAGAGATATGAGGTTAGAACATTTCCTCTCTACACCTGACGCTAACAAACAAGTGCTATACTTTGTTATACACCAGGTCACAATTATGATCATTCTTTAGCTTGACTGTTACTTTCATTTCTACTCAGTACAGTAAATTTATATGCACACATGAATCTTTCTCTTCTTCCGTCTCAACAAAAACATTAAGCCCTGAGTCACAAAAGGCCACACCAACAACAGCAGCAATGTGCGTCCAGAGAAGTCAAATGGCCACCATTTCTCCTGTCAGCAAAACAGAAATTAAAATATTGATTTTCTTTTCCACATGTATTTGATCAAAATACATACTGTATGATTGAGAAGCAGTGACAAGCATTAATTCGAGACTGATGCTCAAGTCTGTCAGAAGTTTTACCTCATCCTCTGCAGCTGTGAATTGTAAATGGGATCTCCACTGTGAATTTTGAGCCTTAAAATAAATATACAATGCAGATAAAATAAAAACAAAGATACATGTCAAATCATGGAGTTAATTTTTATTAATTCACCCCCCCCCCACAAAAAAAAAACTAAAAAAAACTAAAGCACAAAACTAGTGGTAAAACTAAAAGATTAATGCAGAAAATACTTTTCAGAACAAATAAAAAAAAATGTATCATGACATTTAAATCATGACATTTAAAGTAGCACAACATATATGACAGCAGTTATGATGAATACTTATGGTGATCAACATTTTTTATATTTAAGCCATTTTTAAATTCTTAAAATTTTGATTTTCAAATTCATATAAACTAAACGAAATCATGCAGCATCCTGTCTCTATTCTTTGACTGCTCAATTTTGACAAATATAGCATGCACATTTTTGGTTTTTATTTTATTCAGCTTTCTTACATTTGCAGTTGCAAGACCTTCAACTACCTCTAGTCGCTCCATGACACTCTGCATGGCCTCTCTGAGTTGCTGTAAGGCAAGAATGATCTGCTGCTGCACCTGACCGTCCTGTAGCCCGTAAGGCCCACCTTTAGAATCGTCTCCGCCCCCTCGCCCTGAACCAGCCCCTGAGGAGAGCCGCTCCGGCCATCTGGCAATGCGGTGAGACATATAACCTGGAACAAAAACATGTGCATACATAATGTTTTTTTGTTTAGCTTTTTATCTTCAACATGCTTTCAATATTGGGTACAACATCCAAACTTTCATCTGCACTAATAATTTGGTCAAAATAATTTGAGTGAATTCTGCTTCAGACCTTGAGCACCAAATCAGCATATTAGACTGATTTCTGAAGGATCATGAGACATTGAAGACTGGAGTTAAGGCTTCTGAAAATACAGCTTTGTAAACACAGGAATATATTTCATTTATACAATTTTAATTGTAATAATATTTCACAGCATTACTGTTTTTACTGTATTTTAATCAAATAAACAGAGCCTTGGTGCATTTAATTTTTTTTAACAAATCTTACTGACCAAACTTTTGAACAGTAGTTAGTGTGGGGATCTGGTGTTTGGATATTTTAAACACAATTTACAAAATCTACCTGAAATATTGTTATATGGGGTCACTTATAATAGAGACCTGAGGAACCCAGAGACGACTGGGGTTGTGGTTTATAATGTTGAATTAAAAATCCAGATTAATCTCACCAGAAGGACCCCTCCTGTCCTGCTGCATTTCCTGTCTTTCTGTGGTCCTCCTCCTCATGGGAGGACCATGCCTATCTTCTGCCCCCTCACCACCATGTCCAACACCCATCTGAGAGAGAGGGCTGTAATGATGCTCCTGGATTTTAGAGGTCTCAGTCTGTGCATGCCCATTCTGGAAACTGGAATTACCACCTGTCATTGCAGCAAGCTGTAATGGCATAAAAAGTGCACAATACGTAGGACATATATCATCACATACATTTTAATTCAATTTAATCAAATTTCAGACCCTTATAGTGTCCAGCTGTTCCAATGAGTCACAGAAGACTTCACTCTCTGAGTCACTAGTTGGCCCCTGACCCTCAGACAGAAGTGGCTCTACACACATATACAGCGATGAAAGAGAAGAAATTCAGCACACACAATCTTAGCATAATTTATTACATATGCAACTGTCAATGTTTGAAAAGCAACTGTGGTCAGACATGTCTGGATAGTGATCAAGACTGGTGCATTTCAGCCATAGTAGGCTCCAATATCATATAATATAAAGTAAAAAAGTAAAATTGCAAGTATTTGTTTGTACAAGCCTTTTGTTTCTGAAAAAGATTGTTTTGGTGGACTCCAAAATTTTCTGGATAGACATCCAACATTTATAGATAACCATTCCACTACCTGTGCTCTTAGGTTGAAGTTCATTGTCAGGGACCGTCTCTGTGTCCTCCAGTTGAAGAGCCGGCTCTTGAGTTGCCCTCTCCACATCATGTTCAGCCAAACCATCAATTGTTTCTTTGGTATTTACATCTTTTGAAATGAACACCGAAATCATAGGTTTATCACACAGAACTCATAGTATTTTACAAAAATATTAATAATAATTCACACCTGATCTGAGAGATAAAACTGCCTCTGGAGGTCTAGGCATATCATGAATGACATGATAGAGAGGTTCAAAATAGTGGAGAAAGGATGCAGTCTTCTCATTGATTTGCATGTTGTCTATTACCTGTTAGTGATATATATATATATATATATATATATATATATATATATATATATATATATATATATATATATATATATATGCATGTTATCTACAGCGACATGATTTAGAGAACATTTTCCAATACTTTCTTTTCCCTGAAGTTGCTTTATGGATTTATGAGGTTTCAATGAAGCTCTCACACCTCTTGTGCAACTTTCTTCATTTCATCCACATATGCAGCCATGGCACTCTCTCGACTCATGTCTCCCAGCTGATTCCAAGCATCCCTGACACAAGACCAGGAAAACATTGTGTTAAAGTTTTTAAACGGTTCTCATCACATGTACTTTAATTAGGCACATTATGGAACTTGATGTTCAAAATTGGTTAAAACTTTACCATTTGTAACGGCCTATAGGGTCCCAGAATCCAGGGCGTGGTGCTGTACATGGGCCACTGACTGCCTGTTTGTACAGGCCATAAAACCGCACCATCACTTCATAAGAGGGTCTGTAGGAACCTGTACAAGTGCAATTTAAATTCACCATAGGTGTCACATGCTGCTACAAATTATGTGAATCAGTGTGATGTGGTGGACTCATATTTATAACTTACAGAAATGTTTGCAATTACAAGCAGTGCAAGTTTTACATATTCTACAATAAGATGATGTCATGCTGAATGACATAATCACTGTTATGTACAATAATGTCATTTTTGTCAATGGTGAGCAAAGCTACCATTTTTGGGCAGGGTTTGAATGACGTCGACAGCCGTCTGAAAGCGTCTTTGACAGTCCTCAGTCTCTGACATTGCAAGAGCTGGCATATCATACGGTCTCTATCTTTCCCACACTCCTGCTGTCGCATGTGCATTAACTGGACAACCTGTAAATTATATTGGTGACAAATGTGTCATTCTGCCATTCTAAACAATGATCAGATATCAAGTTTCGGAAGAAATTGTTCTCTCGGATTACTTGGACGACACTTTAGAAAGGTTATGAAATTAACAGCCCCTAATTTAATTAATATAACTATGTTTAGTCGTCCCGATTACTTAGATTTTCTGCCCTCTTTGATTTCAGGTTATTAGCCAGGAGGTCAAGCAGAGTTAGCTAGGTTCAACTCACCTGCCCTGTACTGCTGCTGCCATAACACCCGAACACTAACTGTAATACAAACAATATTAACGACCGGTCACGTTGGAAACAGAGTTTATAAAAGCGGTGCACGCTTTCCTTGTACAATCAGTTTGAGGACTGTATGCTTCTGTTCTCTAATAAATGGATCGTTCAACTTTTGGAATTTCGACCAGGAGTTCACTTCCTGGTTCTGTCACGTAATGGAGTATTCACGGTGATGATTGGTCTCTGTCCCAAAACGAGAGCCAATGTCAGCAAGAGATGTTCGCGAATTTACAGCACCCAGGAGCCTTGCTAAATTCGCAAAAATAAGAGAGAGAGAGAGAGAGAGAGAGAGAGAGAGAGAGAGAGAGAGAGAGAGAGAGAGAGAGAGAGAGAGAGAGAGAACGATGGATTTGACAAAAATCCGATTTAAAATTAACGTGTGAAATTAAGATATTCATTGAATGTGTTTGACAATTAATTACACGTTTATTTGAACTAAATGTAAGAATGTTTATAGCAAACAGAAAAAAATTGTGTATGGTTTTGTGAAAAATTCAACATCTTTCAATTGCGTTTCTCACTAGGTTTAGCTTGCACAACGTATTTTCTATAAAATTGTTTGGATTTAAATAAAATATCTAATGTACACCAATCATGTAAAAGAAGAAAAAAAGAAAAAAAGAAAAAAAAAAAAACACTACAAACGTTAAACTTGTATCGTACCTTACGCTTGAAATAGCAATTCAGCTTTGATTGATTCAGTTGGTTGTTTTTAAATGTTTTTAAATGTGACATCGCTAGAGGGAGACATTTTATTAATCCGGATCTCAGCACAGGATCGTCTGCTCAAAGCTGTCTATGGTAAGAAGTCATCATGTAGCCTAGTCCAGCCATCATAAACCCGTTTGCTGTATATTTTCGGTGGGTTTGATTTTTGCGTTTTAATTTGAAGATACAGTCGCTGTATTTTTCCATGTCTGTGTCTAATCTCATTTGAAAGAGCTGCGATTCAAAATCGCCATTCATTAAGAAGATAATACATTTGAGGTTACCGTTTTAGAGTATAGATTGGACACTATAATCTTTATCGGACACCTAAATATGTGGTTTATGTGCTTTAAGGGGTAACAGTTTCTGTCTTTATATTTATGTAGGTTAGAATTTGTGTATCGTAGACTTGTAAAATAACAACCGGAGCCAATGAAATGTCATATAACGTTAGCTACGGCACAGCAGCTTTTTAACATTCATGAGCTCATCACACAGGGGCAGTGTCTACACTGTTTAGTTAGAGCTATATAATTACTGAACACTAACTAGACAACCATCGTTTATTTATCCACATCATAAACCCTCTAGCTTAAGACGCAAGAGGACCTATACTGCGTCATGTTGAGAAAGGAGAAGAATGGAGCGGGGACGTCCCAACTTAAACCAGACGATCCCCTGAAAAAAATGGGTAAGTCATTACATTATTAGGCTATTATTATTATTATTATTATTATTATTACTAGTGCAGTGCCCGTGCAAAATCAGTTTTTGTTTGTGTTTTTAGTAATTATTGGTTTGGTGTGTTTGAGTGCTCATTGTTACAATTACACAGCAAAAGTTCAGTGACATTTGTATTTGTGCATGGTAGAAAGCAAATACTGATACTGACATAATGACATACAATAAATAGGGAAAATTGAACTTACATGGTTGCAAAACAATTTATAATGGTGATATTAGGACATGTATTTGGGTATCTGTGTACAGGTATCAGGAGTTTAGATTAGATTAGATTAGATTAGATTTACATTAGTTTCAATTTGTGTCATTGTGCAGATTACAATTATAGAGACAATGAAAGGCAGTTAGCGTCTAACCAGAAGTGCAAAAATGCAGAAAAGTGCAATGTGCACAGTATAGACAGGTAGTGCAGTATAAACAGTATATGACATATAGTGCAGTGTAGACAGTATACAGTTGATGAATGGTATGGTGTACAGTAAGGATATGGGGATTTGCCGTCACTATCGGTAAGAGGAGAGTTAACCTTGTTTAAGCCTGCATAGCCTACATGAGCTATCCTGTTGAATAGGCAGGGCAACTATTGAACATAGCATATTCAACATCATATAGTTACAGGCTAACTTCAGCACGCATGACACAGTAATAACTTAGCATTGAGACCAGGCTATGCTTGAGCAAACAGTATGTGAATAGGCTACTACAAATGATAGCTGTGAAAGAGACTGTGAACGCACTGAATAGGCAGAGGTGGGTAGAGTATCCAAAAACTGTACTCAAGTAAAAGTACAAGTACTTATAGAAATATTTACTCAAAGTAAAAGTAATAATCTTAATAGTTACTTGAGTAAGAGTAAAAAGTATCCAATGAAAAACTACTCAAGTAGCTAGTTACTTGTTACTTCGGATCATATATAGGCTATATATATAAAACATGATATTATTTAGATGTTTTATTTAGAAATTTAAATGTATTTTTAATTTAGACTATTAATATCATAATTAGATAGGCTATCTTTGCAACAAAAACAGAAGAGACAAGCATTATTTCTGCCATCTGTAGCCCGAAAATCATTGCCTGTCCTTTGGTTTGTATAATAGTAACTTATACAACTACATTTGGATTATTAGACAATGTCAAAATAAAGTGACTCTGCAGAGTTTTGCATTACTGCACACACATTACTGCACACACATTACCGGGATGGCGGGTGTTCATTTCATAAACTGTGGACAATGGTAGCTTATTTAATGTATAAATTAATGTATATGTCCAAAAAACAGGTAATGTCATACTTTGTAGTAGTGCTATCGTGGCGTAATAATCTGTTTGGTTGTAAAATGTATTACCTGAATGAAATTAAATCGAATGTATCGTCCAATCATTCATTCACAGACAGCATACGAAGATGTTCAACTAATAAAGATCCTCATCGCTGGCAAAAATATGATGCATGTGCAGATTTGCTTTCACTTGACTGTACTGTAGGTCCACGGCTATTTCATCTAACGCTCTTGATGTTCTTAAATCTTCCTGTTACGACTCCGAGTCGAGTGTGAATTGAAAGCGCTTCAGACGATTCAGTGCGTGCAGGAAACCGAACAGATCATTCAAACTGATTCGCGAACCGATTTAGACAGATCTGCCAACTTGTTTGATGAAGTCTTTGAACAGAATCGACTCAAAAGAGTGATCGTCGAGGAACGTCGCCCAACGTAACGAAGTAAAAGTACAGTTTTTTAATTAGAAATGTACTCGATATGTTTAGTTGGTGAATAGCATAGGCTACTATTACACAGTAGCGATAACGTTAAGCGCACCAGAATAAAATATAATATTCAGAAGTAAACAGTGTAGCTGACTTACAGATTCAGTTAACATCCACAAATGAATAAGCGCGACGATTCAGGGAGCAGGCTACACAGTGAACTCTGAAAAAAGGCTACTTAAGCTCCGCTGCTTTCTTCGACCCTCTCCGTCTCTGGTCCTGCGCTGTGCTCACTCAGTGTGCAGTGTGAGAGGGGGAGTGGCTAGCGGCTAGAGCGGCAAAAGCCAATGTGTGCTTCTTTTACCAATATATTTAACGATATCTTTTGCATTTCAAAATCCAAACAACGTCAAACTTGGCACTGCACTTACTCGTGCATGTAGTAAGACACCTGTCAAGTTTGAAATCCATCGGACTTATGATTCGAGAGATATGCGAATAACAGACACAAACACAGACAGACAGAAAGACATTTCTGTAATTTATAGATAGAATATTATTTAGGTTTCATTTATGTATAGCCTATTTGTATACATGTCATTTTACTTAATATCTGTCGCAGTTTATCTGTCAGTTAGATGCGCGTGAAAGTTGTATTTGTTACTATAACAAACCTGCGCGTTCTCTTTCAGAACCATCACTGGCCGGTGGAAAAAACAGAGTAGGCTTACATAAAAGCTTTGTATTTAAAATGAAGATAAGTTAAAGACCCACTCGTCATGTTATAAAATGTCCGGTATAAATAGCCTAAATATTATGAATAATGCAATGAAATTTCAATAACCAGTGAATGAGCCAGAGAAAGAGAACAAACAGCAGTTTTTTTTCTTTTTGAAATATAACTTATACTATTCAAGAAAATAAACATTCTTTTTGCCTTCACTCACATTAGGTGTTATTAATATTCCACACAGTTTTGTTTAGAACGTCTTTGTTTCATAGGAACCTAAGACTGATTTGAGTGCCACAATCATCAGTCTTATAATAAACTCCTGCAGGGGTCCAGGACGATGACGATGTGAAGACAATGTTGCAGGGCTCCTCAATGATGAAGGTGCGTTCTCCACGCTGGAAGAGGAAGCGCATGCTAAAACTGTTGAACGATGGAGTCACCGTCTGGTGTGAATCCAACAAGGTCACCAACAAAGCCAAAACTCAACAGTCCTGTGAGTTTTCATGCTCAGCATATAGTGTTTATATGTATTGGATTAGAATATCATTTTTTTCATAGAGTGAAAATGTTCAAAATAAGATTTTCATGAAGAAGCAAGTGTGTATAAATGATGTTCTGTATTCTGTGGTGTGGAAATGTTTGTGCCCCTCCCGGTGAATACACCTCCTAATTATGGCTGCCCAAATAGGCAGGATCCAGGTTTACTGGCCACAGCACTGACAGTCATTACAGGGCTGGCCTATTTGTAGATCAGACGGGGGGGTTTCTAAGCTTCACTACACTCTAATTACAGTCTGTGACTATGTGGGAAGAGTGCAGTCCTTCACTTTATGGTTTGCTCCATATAGTACATGAATTATTATCATTGCCCTGGCAACTATGCACATGTCTTAAATTAGAATTATGGTCTATAATTGCTTTTAGTTGGAAACATCATGTTTTGTGTGATGTGGCTGAGACGTGTGTGTGTGCACCCACTTGTACACTAACTCGTGTGTGTGTGCCTGTAGGAATGAAAAAAAAAAGGTTATCTCAATTGTTTCTTCTAGACAACATTTGCTTAAATAATTCCACATACGGGTCAATGACATGGTGTGTCAATTATGGTGTCCAAAGCATATTCATAATATTAAAAATGTTTACATTTTTAAATGCACTTCATTAAGTGACTCAACTTCCCCCTCTTTAATTACTCATGTGAGAATTTATTATAAATAATTAATCTTTAAGGAACTATTGAGCTCAAAAGTCCCAAAATGCCATTCCGGGTAACTGTCCCGGCTTAAAATATAAAATATATAAAAATATAAAAATACGACAAAAAAGTAAAAAAAATATAAATAAAAGTATTTAAAATCTACTTGGGCATAATTGTATTGATGTTTTCAACGATACCTACAAATATAGTGATAATACTAAGCTTATTTAAATTTTCATGACAGAAAGACTTTTGTCTCCAAATTGTGATTTCTCTAATGTCAGTCCTGGTTAACAGACATCAATGACCATTTTATACCATAATGCATTTTGGTATGTCATGTGACATAATATTGTATCAAAAAGAAGACCCTGAAGGAGCACCAGAACATGTGCAAAGGTCAGGAAGCGTCTCTTAAAATGTTGATATTTTGACATTTTCGGTCACTGGTGCACTTTGTAGCAATATCGTGTGTCCTTTTGGATTACACTAATAAAACATTTATAATGTTTTTATATTAAAAAAACGATCTATTTGATCTAAAAGATTACCTTAAGTGATGATAGCTAAGTTGTAGTTTTCCATATGTGGTTAAGTTAGTGCCTGATTATAAAGAAAAAATATTTGTTTTGTCATTCCTGGATAACAACATGTCATTCTTGGATGACAAAAAACCTCTGTTAGCCAGGACATGTCATCCGTTATCCAGAATGACATATGCACAACAATCTAGTTTTTAATTAACATTTGTAAACTTTTAGGCATAGTTATTATAGTTATATTATTAACATTATTTACATAATTGTATGCTTTTTGCCATATTTTTGCTGTCATTCATCTTGATTTCATATGATTCAATGAGTCACATGGGTCATTATCATTGAATTGAATTTTGTAATGTTAATGGTCAAATCATGAATAATGTAATCATATTTATTAATATATCAACATTTTATTAAAGCTTTAGTATAGCTTCTGATGTTTTAAGGTCAATTCTGTCCTTCCAGATGCCTCTGTCTAATAAAGAGAGGCAGAGACGGTTCAGAGCCAGGATAAACACAGATGCAGAAGCTAGGGCTGAGTATCTTGGAAAAAAGAGAGCAAGGTATTATAGTGATGACTCAGTGGAATGATAATGTATCAGTAACAAGCAAATTTGAAATATTAATCGAAATAGGTTCACACTCCTATAAACATTCCTATAAACTAAACCCGTAATATGCATGTGCACGCCATCAGTGTTCTCACAGGTTCGCGTTTTTAAAGTTTGCGCAGAGAGAACTTAAGGGTTTTCTGTTAGAACGGTGTTGTGTTAGCGGCCCCTAAGTTAATAACTAATGATCTTTGCGACGGAAGTGAATCAATCAAAACTAACTTTAGCTGGACAGTAACTTTATTCTAGAGCTGAAGTAAAGCCAAAACAATCTCTGTTACTGTAAGTTCCTATTATCACTGTAAAGCTGCTTTGAAACAATCTATATTGTTAAAAGCGCTATATAAATGAAGGTGACTTGACTTAACTCATTTGCAATAAGCCTAAGGGCCCTATCTTGCACCCAGCGCAATTGACTTTGTACACCGACACATGTATCATTCCTATTTCTCACCCGACGCACAGTGGACTTTTCCCTCCACAGACACACAGACATTCTCACCTTATAAAAAAAAAAAAAAAGAAAAGAAAAAAATAGCTGATCCAATGCTGAGCTAGTGAATGTCTGAACTAGTTGATGCACAAAATCAGTACCCTGATAAAGAGGTTGATTGGCAAAAAAGTATTTTATGTATTTTGAAAATACAAAAAATACTCATCTTAAATGTATTTAAATACAAATTATATTTGATTTTTTCCAAAGGCTTTAAAATACAAAATAGTATGTATTTTAAATACATGTATCTGAAATACTGCCCATCCCTGATCAGGGCGTCCCCGAATCTTTCTCCGGTGTCGCAGCGGCGGTGTGAACGTACAGTTATAAAAGTTACTTGCCCACAAAGTTACTTGCGTTTCGAGTTTGATGCTTGCGTTTCAGATCATTAAAATAGGACCCTAAATGTTTTAGCTGTATAATGTGTTGGACTTTACCCTTGGCCATTGTTTATTAAGCATTATAATTTTACAGATTTACTGTAAATTTTACAGATTTTTAAATCATTAAAAACTTGTCAGTGTCTCTTTCTTTGTTTCAAGTTTGAGTTTTGGAAAGAAAAATTATACTGAGGATGGTTTTATGGTAATCCTGAAAAATATTGCAGAATGTCCTTCCGTCTAACAGTATGTCATTCCGGCTAACAATGACACAGGCAATTAATTTAACCCATATTTGTGTGTTAGATTACACAATTCAGTTTTTTGTTGAGTTAATGATAAAACAAGTCTTATTGACTTTTTTGGAAAACATTTTAAAAAAAAATTCAGCTTTTTTTTTTTATTTGGTTCTGAATTTTGAGTTATCAGCAGCCAAAAATGAGCCCATGTCTATATGAAATCCCAAATTGATTATATTAATTGTGATTAAAATGTAGTTTTCTGAGCACTATTGTTTGTTGAGCTCCAATTATGGAGATCAGTACATTTGTATATGCCAACAATGGTAGAAATGTAATTAATTTAAAATTTCATTACGTTACCCAGGAATGACATTTTCATGGGGAAAAAGATCTGATTCACCAAAAAATGGTTAATTACATTCTTGAAATGTGTTCATATCATTGCATTACATACACAACACTCTAATAAGTATATAAAGTCCTAAAATTTGAATTTTTTGCCAGGGTTTTTTTTTCTTTCTTTTTTTTTCACATTTTAAATCCTTATCCGTCAACACTGTTCAATAGTTTGGGGTTGGTTAGATTTTTTTAATGTTTTTGAAAGAAATCTCTTATGCTCACCAAGGCTGCATTTATTTGATCAAAAATACAGTAAAAACAGTAATATTGTGAAATATTATTACAATTTCAAAGTAAATGTTTACTATTTAAATATATATTTAAAATGTAATTTATTCCTGTGATGGCAAATCATTTACAGGAGTCATTACTCCAACCAAGATATTATCGTATCAAGAAGTCAGAGATTTCAATACAAACTCCAATATTTCTCATCAGATTATTTCAATATCAAATCATCTGAGCTACCCTCATTCGTTTTATAGTTTTATACTCTTACTGTACGTCAGCTGTTGATTTCTCCTTAAGAATTTTAGGAGCAACATCTCAAAGTTAATATTTGAATAAAACATAAACATCCTCTGAACGATGAATGAGCATCTTCTGAGCAATAAATGTTTGCTAATAAACTACAATTATTTTGTTGTTGTTGTTGCAGGTGCCTTTGTCTAAAAAAAAGGAATGTGTATCAGCTCTTATTTTAATGTCTGCAGCTTGTGTGCTATTTACTTCTCAGAAAATGGTTCTTAATCACATTTTAATTCTTTGTTTTGGCACCACAATGCAGAGATAAAAGGAGATGATTTACCAAGCTCTTTCTGTCTGCACCCAGTAATAATAAAGATCTGAAAATCTCTATTAACACAGGCTGTGTAAGGTGTGCTCTTTATAAATTAGTATGAAAATCACTTTTATGCATACACTCTCAGAAAAAAGGTACAAAAGCTGTCACTGGGGTGGTACCTTTTCAAAAGGTAAACTTTTTTTTCTTTTAGGTACCAATTTGTACACTTTAGGTACTAGTACCTTAAGCTACCAATGTGCACTCTTTAGGTACAAAGGTGTACCTTTTGTAAAGGTACCACCCCAGTGACAGCTTTTGTACCTTTTTTCTGAGAGTGTAACATTTAGGTTTAGTCTCTCAGCAAATTCATTTCTATTAAAAGTGATTTAAACAGTTGACTGGGCACAAATATGGAGACTTTTTTGAATGTTTTAGGCCACTGTTGTCTACCTTCTGCACACTTTTAAAACATTTTCTAAATGTATAAGATGTTTTGGTATTTGGTCTACTGACTATTGACTCTATACACAGGAAAAGCAAAGTTGTCTGTGTGTTGGCTTAATCATTGTTTGTTTTCTTATTGTTGTGCCCCTGTCAATATTAGCAGTATTATTTTAAATGTTTGGTTAAACTATGTCGGTTTTGTCAAATTAAAAATACCTCCTTTCCTCTCAGTCTCTGTCATGGAAGTGGAGTGCGTTTGGGAGGGCTGTAAGTCTGAGACGTTGAGAAACCTGGCAACCTCGCTTCCAGAAGAGCAGTGTCTCACAATTTTGTTCAAAGGAGGGAGGAAGAGCTTGGATCTCCAGTGTGACACAAAAGAGGAAGCCCAGCACTGGGTCAGTGGCATTCGAACCCTCCAGGGCAGAGTCAACAACATGACCCAGAAAGAGAAACTCGACAAATATCCTTCAGCAGATAATCAGATTCAGTTGTACTCTACAGTCCCAGCTCATTAGTCCAGGTCATAATCAAATGACAAGTAAAAATACCTTACCGTTATTCATTACTGATTAAGTTACTCTACTCTTTTGCATCAGGCTAATGAACTAGAATTGTTGGTGTGTCTAGCATTTCTTTCCTTCGGTGGGAAACAAGTGACTGCAAATTTATTTGAGAGAAAAATACATTTAAATTCCTCAATTTGATGCAGAATTGCAATTAAAAATGTAAGCAGGTAGAATTAAAATGAATTTAAATGCAAATAATTTACTTAAATGTAATTTGTGGAGCACGAAATGGGTATGGGCTGGGAGGGTCTGTACACAGATTATGCATGTATGTTCCTGGTTGTCGATCATTCAGTGTTTGGAACATTTGAAATGAAAAATGGCTTGTGACAAGAACTATGTGTTATGAAAATTAGCAGTGATGAAGGAGCGTTAAAATAAGCGTGCTTGGGCCTGAAAATGAGAGGCGCAACAGAATTAAAAAGAACACATGGGGCCCTATCTTGCACCCAGCGCAATTGACTTTGTACACCGACGCATGTATCATTCCTATTTTGCACCCGCGCAAAGCGCGTTTTTCCCTCCACAGAAGCACGTCGCTAAACTAGGGAATGAACTTGCGCTCCCTGGGCGGTTCAGCGCAAAAAAGGAGGCGTGTTCCGGCGCAAACGTTCCTTCATGCTATTTTGCAGGTTTAGAAAACAGTTGCGCCACTAACCAGGAAAAAAATAGTTTAAAGTCAGTGGCGCGTTGCGCATGTTATTCATATGCTGTTTTAAGGGCGCATGCTTGGCCATAATCAATGTAGCGTGTGCACAACGCGCATACACTTTGATTCTCTCATCTACACAGAAGCAGTTTTCATTTTTGCAAATCATACATTATTACGATAGATAGATAGATAGATAGATAGATAGATAGATAGATAGATAGATAGATAGATATACAATTTATTATAAAAGCATACATCTAGCTTACACATTTACCCAAATTATCATACGCCTTTTTAACCGAAGTTAATTTGGGTGGGTTTCTCCATCCCCAACGTCCCTGACGAAAGCGTTGCTCTCCTCGGCTGTGAACCGCTCCTGGCGCGCGCCTGGCAAGTCCGCCGTTATAATAGGAATCCGCTTTAGAACAAGCGCTCCGGCTCTTAAAGGGAATGTGAGATGTCGCTCTGATTGGTTTATTTCACGTTACGCCCAAACCACACCTATGAATAATGAAGCTACTTCAGACCAACCCTTTTTAGATTTGCGCCTGGCGCAAGAGTCATTTATCCCGCCGGGAAAATAGCAACAGCGCCAAGACCCGCCCACAAAGTTACTTGCGCTTTGCGCTTTGACACTTGCGTTTCAGATCGTTAAAATAGGGCCCATGGACTCCAGATGCATTTTTAAATGATTCTTATAACTTGACACAATGTTTAAACCATGTCACGAGACAATGAAGTGCCACGCTAGTTTTGAGTTTGTTTGCCAACTAAAGTAGACTTTATTTATGCACTAGACAGACTGTTGTGCTGCTTTTTTAACATCTCGCACATGAGTGCCACCTTTTTATACCTTGTTATATGAAGTTAGACCTTTAAAAACACGCCTCTGTTCCTGCATTATTGTCCATTTCACTCCGCTGCTTCTTGTTTTTTAAATATAAACACACGTTGTGAGTGAATAGTCACTAAGTACAATCTATTGAATATCTGATTTGAATATACTGAATACCTTTTATATCTCCCTCAGCCTAGTTTTCATGATAAACTAAATATGGGCACTGCCCTAACACATTTACACTGAATCAGCTCTCTTTGTTCAGTAGTCAGGGCACTGATCAGGGAGCCATTTTAACAGCTGTCTCTCTAAGGCCTACAGAAAGTAGGCCTCGCTGTATCCTGCGGTGGACATCCAACCCTGCCCACATCCAAGTATGATGTCAGAAGCCACTCCCATGTCCAATAGGTAGAGTAGGTTTTAGGTGGGTTTCAGTATGTAGGTTCTAGATTAAAAGGGTTTTTAGGCGTACGGTTACAGTGACGGGTAGGTTTAGGGATCAGTGTTTGGTGTAGGCAATCAGTACTGTGATTGACATAACCTATAAAATCTTAAGAATCAGCTACAGGGTGGAGTTTCCGCTGAACTGGTTTGGGAAAAATCAGGCCAATGAGAATGTTCCGTATTTGGACATGGTCGTGGCTTCTGACATCACACTTGGATGTGGGCCAGGTTGGATGTCCACCACAGGATGCAGCGATATGCTTCTCTCTGCTTTGCATGTATGAGGTCCTGGGTTCAATCCCCAGCATCTCCAAGGATAGTGATCCTTAAATTATAAATTTAGTTGTGGCCTAATGGTTAGAGAGTTGGACTTGTAACCCAAAGGTCACAGGTCTTAGTCTCAGTACTGGCAGGAAATGTAGGTGGGGGGAGTAAATGAATAGTGCACTCTTCCACTTTCATTACTCACAATGAGGTTGCCTTGAGCAAGGCATCTAACGCTTAAAAAATGGCTGCCCACTGCTCACGGTGTGTGTGTTCAATACTCACTGCTGTGTGTGTGCACACTTGGATGGGTGAAATGCAGAGCTCACATTCTGAGCATGAATTTATAATTAAGTTACAGCTGATATATTTAAGTGATATGTAACAAAGTATTTATCATACTATAGGCTATAAATAGACATTTAAAAAATGATGTCAGAAAAATATTAGTTCTGCCGTTGTTCATAAATACCAGTATTTCCTTGTCATGTTGCTGGAAATAGAGTCATTGGTGTCCAAATGTGTATTGGTCCTTATCAGTGCCCGAATTTGTGAACACGATGTACTGATTCATAATCTAGGGAGTTGATTGAGACTCTGTCACTCAGTTTATAAATGTAGGAAAACGTTTGAATTTTTAAGACAATAAACTGTATAATAGTAATATAATGCATTAAACTGATTACCCAATTTTAACCGGTTAATACCCTTGACCACTCTCACTTGGATCTATGGCTACCTGAAACAAGCTGATATGAACAAAGATGGAAAGATGTCATACAAGGAGGTCCAGATCCTTTTCAAGATGATCAACATAGACCTGAATGACGAATATGCTGCCAACCTCTTTAAGGTCAGCCTTTATTCCTCAGCAGCACTTGACCTGCTTTGAAATGCTTCAATTGGAAATACTTCAATTGGAAATACTTTATTTACAGAACAAATAAAGTACTGTAAAAGCTACACAGACAATAATGAACACTAAAGACGAAATGGATTTTAAGAACATGAAATTTTCTTAATGTCCTTATTTCATGTTCTTAAAATCCTTTCCACTAATTTAGAGTGGAAAAATTTAAATAAATGAATTTGCTTGATATGTTTATAAATATATAATCTGTGTATCAGAAGTGTGATAAATCAGAAGACGGACGGCTTGAACGTGAGGAAATTGAGCTGTTTTGCCGTGAGTTGCTACGTCGGCCTGAGCTGGATGCAGTGTTTCAGCAGTACTCCGCTAATGGTTGTGTCTTGTCCACTGTGGATTTGCGAGAATTCCTGAAAGACCAGGGCGAGGACCACACACTTGTGCATGCTCAGAGCCTTATTCTCAACTATGAACTCAATGAATGGGGTATTTGCACACTTAATTTACAGTAATAATCAGTAATATTTTATTGCAATTTGCACTTTTTTCCAGGCATGTGATACTGAGCGTAGAGATGCATCTTTGTTCTGTCTTTTGCAGCCCAGAAGAACCAGTTTATGACGCCCAATGGTTTCACCATGTACATGCTGTCTAAGGAGAATGATGTGTATAACCCAGAGCACAATAGAGTCTACCAGGACATGAGCCGCCCACTCAGTCACTACTTTATCTCCTCCTCACACAACACCTACCTCACTAAAGATCAACTCATCAGTGAGAGCAGCGCTCACGCTTATATCAGGTAAAATGCTCAAATATATATGAAAAGACAGCACTGGCGCTTTTAGTAGATAACGTGTTCACATTTACATGCATACTGGACGAGATGACATTTTCAGTGAAATCTTTCACACAAACATATTTCACACATATGCTTTTTCTTGAGCAAATATTGTAAAAGTGTTTATGTTTGTTTGTGGCACAGAGCTCTAAGACAAGGCTGTCGCTGTGTGGAGCTGGACTGCTGGGATGGGGAAAAGGAACCAGTTATTTACCATGGGCACACCCTCACATCCAAAGTGCCATTTAGCGAGGTGGTGAAGGTCATTGCTGAATACGCTTTCAAGGTGAGCACAGGAAGTGGCTCTTCATCTTCAGCTCACTGGGTGATGCATTTATTTTGGGTATATAATGCAAACAGTTATTTGGTTTGCGTTTTTACCTTAAAGGGCACCTATGCTACTTTTTACAAGATGTAAAATAAGTATCTGATGTCCCCAGAGTGTGTATGTGAAGTTTTAGCTCAAAATACCCCACAGGTATTAAAGTGTGCACACTCCCTTTCATTACTGCCGTGACCAATATTGGTCCGGAGACTGTAAACAGTCTGGAGTGAAATGATTTGCGCAGACATAAACAAATTTAGGTATATTTTGCGGCGCATTTATTCAAAAATAAAACTACACCACTGCGTCCTCAGTGGCTCGGATGATGGGAGAAAATGAAGACTCTTATGTTCATTCTTACATCCAACAACAGAACACCGAGATTGCTTACAAGACATTGTCACTACAGCTGCTCGAACACGGAGAAAATGGTGGATAGTGTATAACTCGCTGAGGGCAGAAACTATGGTAATGTAGTTCTGTCAGTCAGCGGCCGTGGGCGGGGCCTAAGCAGTATGATGTCACACTGCTCAGAAAATCAAAACAGCATGTCTAATGAAACTTTGGTTTAATGGGGATTAAAAAAAAAGTGGGTGGATTTTTATCATTGTAGGGTAATTATGTTCACACACTGCCAACACACATTTATGTCCAAACACAATATAAAAGTGGATTTGCATAATAGGTGCCCTTTAAGACTTTAAAAATTGTATCAGTATTTTTTGTCTTTGTTTTATTGTAAATATCTTAACATCCTTAAAGCAAGATAAATTTCTAGCATCCCTCCACCAACCCAACTCCTCACTATTAAAGGGGTCATATAATGGTACATGCATTTTTACAAGTTGATTGTACTGAAATGTGTGTTGGCAGTGCCTGTACACAACCATCATAAAATGATAAAAATCCATCCAGTGTTTTTTGTTATTTTTTTTTATCTCCTTATATGTTTTCAAGCCATTCGATCTTGTGACATCACAAGATCGGACGCCCCTCCCATGATTGTTGATTGACAGCAGCGTTTCAACACAGACCCGCCCTCGCTCGTGAGCGAGCTGTCATCATAGTACGCATGGTCATTGTTGATACGCTGGAGCAGAATGGCGTCTAAGCGATTGTGGTGTTCTGTTCTTGGGTGCAATAACGAACACAGCAGTCATTTTGATGTTCCTAAATCCGAACCGCTGAAGACGCAGTGGCTGAGTTTTGTTTTCGAAGGGAATATTCCCCACGATCAACGTCATTGCTTTCATGTTTGCGCGAATCATTTCACACACGAGACTGCTTTACAAACAAGGGTCAGTATAAAGCTGGTTTTGCTAAGAAGCTGCTCCTGAAAAAAGGATCGGTAGCAACTATTCGTGTTCCTGCTGCACCTCCTGAAGAAATGAGTGTAACGTTTTATTAACCTTTATATTAATATTTATATTAATCTTTGCAAATCGCTAGCACGCTTCACGATGAATGCGGTTTAAGGTTTACACTCAGGGTACATTACGGCATGTTTTCTATGTACGACGTTCTCAATGTAATTCATAATCCCATGTTTATAATGAACAACGCGTTATGGTTATTGTGTTATTATTACAAATGGTGTACACACAGAACAGAGGGGCGGGGTGAGCAAAGCTCATTATCATTTAAAGACACTGAAAACAGAGCTGTTTTTGACCAGGTAAAATTAGTGTTTTCTTACAATACTAATGAGAATTTTTAATTAAAGTATATTACAAACTTTTAATTTAGACCCTAAAGAATCATATTAGCTTGTACAAAAATGGCATTATATGACCTCTTTAAATATTTTCTATCCCAACTAGGGTTATGGGAGTACTCTTGGTTCGGGCCAAATTCCGAGCTTGGAGCCCTCCCCTCAGTAAATATGTATACTTTTACTTTATCCGATTATATGTAAGGGTGAACTCGTGAAATGGTTTATTTTATATTTCTGATAAATAAATAATGGCTTCACATATTTTTAAACGTGTTTTTAAAGCGTACTTTTATTAGGCATAATGGGAATTAAAAAAGAAAGAAGAACGTCTTAGTTACTGATGTAACCCTCGTTCCCTGATGGTGGGTACGGAGACGTTATTATGTCGACAAATGCAGTCTCACTTGTGAGCCCCAATTACCTCTGAGTTTTAGAAAAACAACCAATTGACCGTCCGCAAAGATCCGCCCCCTTTAGTTACTGCTGATATGTCCAACAAGCCATGCCGCTCTCACTCTACACCATGTTCTCACGCAGTGAAAAATACAACGCGGAGCAAAGAGGACACTGACAACGCGCTGACAGACAGGACAGAGCAGGTTACTTTTGATAAGAAACAGAGTCTCAACATCAAATTTGTTAATTTTTTTAAAGAAATTTCAACAATAAACACCGTTTTGTTGCTCTTTAATGTGTCGTGACAGATCGCTGTAGAGCCTCAGTTAAAGCTGCTGTTCCATGCTCATCTCTTCCTTCTAGTTAATTTATAGCATCAAATAAACATGAATGAACTTTCAACCGTGGAAAGATGTCAGTACACACCGTTTTTCAAGTTAAAATCCACCGACATTAAAATACTAACTCTCCTGACTGCTTTGTCGGACAAAAATGGGCGGATGGCGGATTATGATTGGTCAGATCGGCTGTCAATCAAACTCCCTGCGAAGGGTGAATTGAATAATTGGCGAGTGGAATTTGCATGCCAAGGCCCTCCCCCATACATATGGATATATATGGCGACACACATCGGCCATTCAGCGGGGTGAAACCATACCGTGGAAGGGCTGACAGAACGGGCATATATCTCAAGTACTGGGCCTGGCATCAGACACCTCCGCTGCACCTGACTGCCAGAGGATGTTTGGAGGAACTCAGTCCAGGGTTTGCCAACTGGGGATCTCACATGGAGAGCTTAGAAGGTGCTCGTATCCCCCGTTAGAGGGGAATGGCGCTGTAAGCGAGACACCGAGCCAGTCTTTCCGCGTTTTACCTGTGCGTACCCTACACACGGGATGAAACCGGTTCAACCCGGGAAATTGTTGAACCTTGCGAAGGTGTGAAGGTGCGAAGGGGTGCCTCGGACAGGAAGTAAAAAGAGCTGTCGTGAGAGCGCGTAGTCCGCATGATTGAGGTCGCCCGGAATGTGAATGGTGCGGAGCGACTTAAACCGCTGCTGACTATTGAGTTGTGACATTCGAGGTGAGCGTACCCGTCGTGGCGGTTGATGTACGCAACCATCGCAGTGTTGTCCGTGCGGACCAATACGTGCTTGCACTTTAGCGACGTCTGAAACTGGCGCAGAGTGAGTAGCACTGCCAGAAACTCTAGGCAATTGATATGCCAGTGCAGTTGAGGTCCCATTCCAGGAGCCAGAGGCTGCATGCCCATTGCATACAGTACCCCAGCCCATCCTTGAGGCATCTGTTGTAACAACAACTTGCCTGGACACTTGGCGGAAGATTGGTGTGATTTGTGCCGCGGGACTCAGCCTGTGCTGTAGTGGTCTCATATGCATCAATTCAAGTGGCCTGACCGCAGCTGCAGATGCCATTTGCCACAGGAGCCTCTGAAATTGTTTCAATGGAACCACTGTCTTCCCCCTGATTGTATTCAGGCAGTTCAGCACTGACTGTGTTGACTCGTTCGTGAGATGTGCCGTAATATTGACCGAGTCCAACTCCATACAGAGAAAAGAGATGCTCTGCACAGGGGAGAGCTTGCTCTTCTCCCAGTTAACCCGAAATCCCATATGGCTGAGTTGCCTGAGCACCAGGTCGCTGTGTTCGCACAACAGATCTTGAGAGTGAGCTAGAATGATCCAGTCATCAAGATAGTTGAGAATGCGAATGCCCACTTCCCTTAGCAAGGGCAGCCTCCATGACTTCGGTAAATGCAGAGAGACAGGGACAGTCCAGAGGCGAGTACCTTGTACTGGTAGGCCCGACCCTCGAAGGCAAACCAAAGAAACGGTTTGTGTCGAGGCAGAATTGAGACATGGAAGAACGCATCCTTCAGGTTGATTGCTGCAAACCAATCTTTGGGACGAACGCACGTGAGAATGCGTTTCTGCGTTAGCATCTTGAACGGGAACTGGTGAAGGGCCCACCGCCTTTCTTGGGTATGGTGAAGTAAGGGCTATAAAATGCCGACTTCATCTCGGCTGGAGGGACAGGCTCTATTGCATCCTTCGCCAGCAAGACCACAATCTCCGCATGCAGGGCGGGGCATATTTGCCTGCCACTGAGGTAAAGAGGACACCAATGTCTGGCAAACTTTGCCGAGTCTGATTGTCCGCATGAACCAGCGGAATGGGCTGGGAAGCACTACCCAGGTTCCCAGACTCCGACCGAGCAACACCAAGGTGACAACCGACGTACCCACGGAGGGGCAGCACTGGGGCCCAACCCGGGAAGCATAGCGTCCCGAAGTAGAGGCAGTGAGTGTGGTGTGACACTTACCTGGCTCCAAGGATCGTGAAAGGTGGTGGCTAAAGACAAATGAGGAGGCAACGCATCCTCGAACCGCTACCTCTATAGGTTTGTGGCGTCGCTTACTGCCAGACTGAATGGCCGAGAGATTGAGGAAACTGCTCTTTTATTGACAATGTGGTAATCGGCAGGGGCTCTTTTAGGTGAATAGAAGAGTGATCAGTAAGAGAAACAGACAACCACTCGGTTCCGAAGCAAAAACCTGAATAAGTGGATGTGTGCCACCACCTTTTATACCCATATGTACGGGGGAGTGGCTTGTCATGCAAATTCCACTCGCCAATTCGCCAAGGTGATTAGGGCTCCTAAGTGAGACCCCATTTGTCAGTCTACATAATGTGTTTAGCCTCTTTCCTTTGAAAATAGGCCTTGCCTTAAAAATGCCAAAAGGTAAAATAAAAGAAAACATACATTAATACATATGTATACATAGATATATGCTTATTTTCTAGACTTCTCCATATCCTCTTATTCTGTCTTTGGAGAACCACTGCTGTGTGGAGCAGCAGACAATGATGGCCCAACTGCTGCAGTCAATTCTGGGAGACAAACTGCTCACCAAACCTCTCAATGACAAGCCGCTTCAGTGGCTACCATCACCAGAGGTAATACAGTCAGCCTTTCCTTAAAAGATTTTTCATTAAATGTACTCTAAAACCAGTAAAAGCAGTCTATCTGTAATGTTTTGAATTTTATGCAAAAGACAGTGCTTGATTTTCCTGGACTGTCATAACAGTTCTTCTATATAGGTTAACTGTGAGTATATCTGAGCATATGCCTTGTAATTCTCAACACCTCTAATCTGTAAGAATACATAGATTTCATTGACAATAGATAAAAAGCTATCCACAAAGTGCTTTTGAATACTTTGTGTATTTAAATGTGTTGGTCTCATTTTACCTTTAATATGTTAAGTCAAGTCACCTTTCTTTATATAGCGCTTTTTAAAATACAGATTTAAAGCAGCTTTAGGCCGTGTGTCCACCAAAGCGTTTTAGCCAGCTTAAAACGCTAGGCGCTCTGCTGAAAACGCCAAGCTGTGGGCGCTTGAGAGCATTTGGCAGCGTTGCGCTTTTTTCAGTTGAGACACTTTGCTTGTTATGATACGGAATATCCACGAAAGTGTTACTAGTATAAAAAAAATCTTTTCCCATTATTATGCTTGTTGTTGTCATCTGTTGACGTTGTACAAGCAGAATGTGGCGGTTGATCGGTGTGGTATTAGTCCCGCACCTCCTCCACTGTGATTGGACGGTTGGGTAAAAAGTGACAGTGATGAGCGCTGCGTTTTACCCAAAGTTGAACATTCTTCAACTCTCAGCGACATGTAAAAAACACTGAGCGCTCACGCTTCAGCGTGAAAAAGACGCTCAGCGCCTCGTTACGCTCATGTCGTTTTAAAATATGCCAGCCGCGTGAAAAAACACTTTGGTGGACACACGGCCTTACAGTGATAACTGGAAAATAATACAACAAAGATTTCTGCTGTACAGCAGATCGAGAAGAAAATAGCATCATAGTCCAGCATAAGTAAGTTCAGTGATGGTTCATTTTTGTTGTAAAAAAGTTATTAGTTTAGTTAATTTATATGTATATATATAGCTGCTCCGGAGAAAACAGTGATGTCATCGCCCAGCTCAGTTCAGTTCTCATATAATGGTGTCAATGCAGGCAGATCAATAATATTGTTGAATATTAAGTGTCCCCAACTAAGCAAGCCAAAAGCCAAAGGTGACAGTGACAAGGAACCAAAACTCCATCAGGTGACAGAATGGAGAAATTAGCAAGTGTTATTTCTGCTATTATACAATTCCATGTTCAACACCAGGGCCTTATCTGTATATGGAGCCCCAGTGCAGGTTGTTGCTGTAGGATTTCCTCGATTGAAATCATGGTCTTGGGGGTGTGGGGGGGGTGTGGGTGGGGCGTGGATGGGATGGATGGGTACCCCTCGGGTTGAAATAGCAGGGACCCCCTGAAAGTCAGGGGCCCTGAGCAATGTCACCACCTTTCTCCCCTCTAGTGGCCCTGCTTAACACTGAAATAATAACCGAAATAATATTATAATGCTAAAATGTAGATATGTGTGGTGATAGATAACAAAAGCTATAGAGATATCTTTTTTATGGCAGGACCTAAAAGGGAAGATCTTGATAAAAGCAAAGAAGATCAAAGTGAAGCAGGACAGCTCCAGCTCTGACTCAAGCTCCTCAGATGATGAATCTAAAGCTGAAAGCAAGCCTAAAGCACGGAAGGTCAGCGTCTGTCTTTTTGCTACTTGTTTTGTGCAAATATTAGGGGTGTAATATATCATGTCACAATATATCGCAATACAAAAATGCAACAATATGTATGGTGGATAGTGACAATATGTATTGTGTATAATTCACCCAAAATTAAAATTTCTGTGCATGAAAAAATTCAAGTTTTAGTGTCAGTGCTACATTAAACTACTATATATAATGTTGAATATAATGTATAATAATGCAATGGGGGAATATTTGTGGGTCCTGATAAGATAAAAAATATCTTATGTTACCAGGAAAAAGTTGCCTACATTATTTTAAATATATCTAGTCAGTGACAGAGTGGAAGCATATTTATCTGAAATAATTCTGTATTTTCAGCTTCAGAATCATGAATATTTTTATTATGGTGTCACTATTTTCCTGTGCATTGGGTTACCAGCACCAAGTCCAAGCCTATTCATTTCCACACCCAATGTAATACCAAATTTAGCATTTTAATCAACAGTAAATTTTTTGTTAACCTTTTACCATATGTCTTGGAGTATCGCAATAATATTGTATCGTCAGTTCAGTATCGTGATATGTATCGAATCGTGACATGAGGGTATCGTTACACCCCTAGTATATATACGTTTCTATTTGCATTTAATGTACGCTAACTTCAAAAGTTTGGATCTAGTTCGATTTTTTTATGTTTTTGAAAGAAGTCTCTTTAAAAAAAAAAGCCTCTCACCAAGGCTGCTTTTATTTGATCAAAAATACAGAAAAAACTGTAATTTTGTGAAATATTATTACAATTGATATAGCTGTTTTCTATTTTCTATGTAATTTATTCATGGTATGGCAAAGCTATATTTTCAGCAGCCATTACTCCCGTCTTCAGTGTCACATGATCCTTCAGAAATCATTCTGATTTGGTCCTTTAGAAATACTTCTGATTGATCCTTCAGAAATCATTCTGATTTGGTCCTTTAGAAATACTTCTGATTGATCCTTCAGAAATCATTCTGATTTGGTCCTTTAGAAATAATTCTGATTTGGTGCTCAAGAAATATTTCTTATTATGAATGTTGAAAACAGGGGCAAGTTGTAAAAGCCACTATGTGAAGACCGTGTCTTAAAAGCTTAGTTCACCCAAAAATAAAAATTATTTTATTAATTACTCACCCTCATGTTGTTCCAAACCCTTAAGACTTTCGTTCATCTTCTGAACATAAATGAAGATCTTTTTGATGAAATCTGAGAGCTTTCTGTCCCTCAATAGACAGCTACGCAACTGACACTTTGACGCTTCAAAAATAATTATAAAGAAATCGTAAAATAATCTATATGAATTGAGCGGTTTAGTCCAAAAGTTTCTGAAGAGACACGATCGCTTTATATGATGAACAGATTGAATTCAGGCTTTTATTCACATATAAACATTTATCAACTCACTCATCAGTTGAGGTAAACAGAAGCTTGACGCGTGAGAACCAATGAGGTTCATTCTCATGTTACACAGCACGTTTGAGCTTCCGCAAGAGGTTTGTTTAATCTGTTCATCATATAAAGCAATCACGTCTTCATAATATTTGGTCTAAACCTCTCAATTCATATGGATTAGTTTTACGATCTCTTTTTGAACTTATTCAAGTGTCAAAGTGTCTTATTCAAGTTGCGTAGCTGTCTATGGAGGGATAGAAAGCTCTCAGATTTCATCAAAAAGAACTTCATTTGTGTTCCGAAAATGAACGAAAGTCTTACGGGTTTGGAACGACATGAGTTGACATTAATGAAAGAATTTTCATTTTTGGGTGAACTATCCCTTTAAGAACTAGTTAGATAAGAGGTAATCAGTCTTACTTTTCCTATTCAAATTCTATTCCTATTCGACTTCTCTACCTTTTTATGTAACTGACTTAAAAAAAATTGATGACTAAGTTTTAAGACTCGTCTAAGCAGTTTATGCAACAGGCCACTTTTGTGCTGGTTAATAATTTTGTGGAAACCATGATACATTGTCTCCAGGATTATTTGATGAAAAGAAAGTTCAAAATTACAGCATTTATTTGAAATAGAAATATTTTGTAACAATGTAAAAGTCTTTACTGTCCCTTTTGATAAATTTAGTGCCTTGCTGAATAAAAGTATTCATTTCTTTAAAAAAATCTTACTGACCCCAAACTTTTGAACTGGACACATGTTTGGGTAGGTGTATCTTGCTCATATCACTACTCATTTCATATCATTACTTTTGTTTTTATTTTACTCATTTAATAATTTTTTGCAGTCTGGCAGTTTGACAATTTTATTTGAGTACAAATTTTGCTTTTTCTTTTCCTCTGAAGGACTGTAAGTTGAGTCCAGAGCTCTCTGATCTGGTGGTGTATACCCGCAGTGTTGCCTTCAAACAATTTGATCCATCTGCCAAGAAACCTCCCAATGAGATGTCCTCTTTCTCTGAGAGTGATGCATTGAAACTAATCAAAGAATCAGGTACTATATCTACTATTGTGTTTATTAACATTCAGTGATAGAAATTGCATCTTAAATCTTTTTTGAATAAAATAGCTGACATTTTATGTATCTATACACGAGTTAAATAAAAATATAGTAATTTGACAAAATTACTGCCTGAGTGAAAATGTAAATTCAATCTTGAAATATTCTGTAAATTCACAAGTGATATTTGCAGTGATTTTTTTTGTTTTCTACACGACATCTCATATTTCGTTTTTTTTTTTTTTACTTTTGAAAAAAAAAAAAAAAAACGAATTTGTGTAAAACTATATATAAAATACTGCGGGTCTTTCAAAGAGGGGAAGCTCATTTTCGGCCGACAAAAAAATGACAATTTATTTATACGTAAAATTCTACGTTCCTTCTCAAGAAAATGCTCTGTGACCCTGTTGTACCAACTAGGCGTCTTTTCCAGTGACTTGACCAGTGTCCTCTCAATGGCCAGCAGAGCTATATAATTGTATAAATGTAATAATATAATAAAGGTATAAATAATAATATAATAAAGTATTTACATTTAGTCATTTAGCAGACGCTTTTATCCAAAGCGACTTACAAATTAGGACTAAATTAAGCGAGTCATCATGAAGAGGCAAAAACAACAACAACGCAAGAAGTGCTCAAAATACGAAGTTCAGGCATTATTCAGAGTAGCATAAGCCTGATAAGTGATGTTTCAAAGGGAAAGGAATTTTTTTTTTTTTTTTTTTTTATGAGGTTAAGTGCTCACGGAATAGATAGGTTTTCAGCTGTCATATATATAATAATAATACTACTACTAATAATATATTTTTTAATTATTTTGATATTTTTTTTAATTATTACTAATAATAATATAAAAATATAATAAGTAATAATATAATAAAGGTATAAATGTATAATTGTGTGAAATGTATTATGAAAATTGACTAGCAATTTCGACAAGCAAATACCAAGAAATAGGTTGCAGAAGTTTGTCTTTCGACTATACTTGCAAAATCCGTGGTGGGACTGAGCTCGAATAGCTTTAGCATCGGCGACTTTTTATTGTATGAAATCGCTGTCAATCAAAAGGAGATGCAGCCTTGCGACAGACCCTCCAATCATCACGCAGAAGTCCGGAGTCCAGGCCAGCCCACTCCTCATTCACCCCCAGAGACGCTGAGCGTCCGTGGGCGGGACATAATCGCAGCATTTATCCAATGACCGTCTAGTTTAAAGCACTTAAAAAAAACTGTTCAAAGCAGCCCTATTGAAGTCAGTGGACGCTGGGCTTCAACAGGGAAATGCACGGTGACGCTACAGGAATGTATGAGAAGGAAATCGAGTCAGCCGACCTGCTATATGTAACTGATTCTGAACGAACTCGTCTTTGAGATTAACGTTTTCTATCGCATTTTTAGTCAATAAAATGTTAACACAATAGTACATATTTGACCATTAATTTTTTGACATTATAGGGAAAGCCGAGCTTCCCTTGCAGTCTTAAAGAAATCCCCACTGATATATATATATATATATATATATATATATACATATATATATAAAGATAAACATGTTCTTGTTTGTTTTCGTTGGTTCTAAATTTCTCTCTTTTTTTCATAGGCAAGTTGTTTGTACGTCACAACAGCATGCAATTGAGCAGGATCTACCCATCTGGTCAGCGGGTGCAATCCTCCAACTACAATCCTCAAGACATGTGGAATGCTGGTTGTCAGATGGGTAAACATTTAATTAAAGAAAACGTTTTTAAAAATGACTGCACAGTCAACATTTATAAATTACTGACAGAAAAATTATTTTGCAGTGGCATTAAACTTTCAAACCCAATGTAACGAGATGGATCTAAACAGAGGACGTTTTTTACCAAACGGCCGCTGTGGCTATGTGTTAAAACCAAGCTTCATGTGCCAGCCTGATTCAGAGTTTAACCCAGAAAACACTGGGCGAGGCCCTGGCCACAACCCAGCACTGCTTACTATCAAGGTGAGTTAATGAACAGAGGGATCTTTATGAAAACTAAACTTCTGTTGAGAAGAATTTGCCTGTCTATTTCCTGCTAGAAAATAAATTAAAATACTTGTGTTTTTAATGGTTTTATTGTGACATGATGTCACAATATTTGACTTCCAAAAATTGACGTATCAATACAATTGTAGTAGCCTACATCATCATTCATCATTTACTTTAACCAAAAGCAGCTATTCCACCGTCGGGCCGAACGGTTCTAAGAACGTTAATGACCGGTTCCAGTTGTATTTCCACTTAAGCCTGGTACTGCACGGCACGGTTACAAACTGTTCTCGACCCATTCTTGACACGGTTGCCTAATCATGCTGGTAGAATACATGTAGTGACTTTGCAACCCAGGATTGGTCACTTGTCTGTTGCTTGGCAACCAGTTTCTCTGTAGCTGGCTAATTATGCTATTTGATTTGTAAACACAAATTAATAAAATGAAAAGAAATATCTGATCATCCTCCATCACGCGGTCGCTATTTACATCTCATTTCATCTGTAAACTCTTGCTTTACCAAGGCAACGACTGACGCATTTGTAGGGGTGGGCGATATGGCAAAAATCTCATATCACGATCAGGAAAATCACGGTTCACGATTTGATCACGATTCTCTTTCATGTTGGTTTTACTATTTTGCAAGTGACTGAGCATTACAGCCAAACTAGTTTCCCTATTTTAAAAACAAAGCCTTACAAGGTATAAAAATATGAAATAAAAAAAGAATGGCAGACAATTATAGGCCAAAGTGGCACAAATAAAAATAGGCTACACAACAAATGAAATAAACACAACAAATGAAATAAACAGGGCTTTATTTTTCCAGCTACAGTAGGTGTATTTAACAGTAGCATTCAAGAAAGAAATGAAATGAACAAATATAAAAATAAAACACTACATAGACATCACTGTATAAATTATACATTGATTCTTATTAAAGCTACTTTTAAAGTCAAGTCAAGAGCAGTGAGTGATTTTCTCCTGTTTTGTTGTTTTATTAACATTAAAGGATTAGTTCCCCCCAAAATTAAAATTGTCATAATTTACTCTCTCAAGTTGTTTTAAACCTGAATAAGTTTCTTTCTTCTGTTGAAAATAAAACTTATTTTGAAGAATGTGGGTAACCAAACATTTGCTGGTCCCCAGTGACTTCTATAGTATATTTTTTCTTATGGAAGTCAATGGGGAACAGCAACTGTTTGGATAGCCACATTCTTCAAAATATATTCTTTCTTTTTTTTTTTTTTTTTTCAGCACAAGTAAGAAATGAATACAGGTTTGGAACAACATTAGAGTGAGTAAATAATGACATAATTTTCATTTTTGGGTGAACTATCCCTTTAAGGACAAGCGGCAGCATGTTTACTATTGGGCTACTGTCACTTTAAGACCGGCACGCATTTAATGGACATGCATATGACATGCACCCTATTTTCTCTCAAATGTGTGCTTTCATTTTACACATAACCAACTGTGTTTATGTAAACATTGTGTGTATTTGACAGTATTAGCGCAAAAAGGCTTGAAAAATAACTTAGTCCAGTAATCAGGCGCTGTTTGACGTCTTAGTGTGAGTGCTTTGGGTGTACGTGCTCAGAAAAATCGCACAGGGCTGCTGGAAGTAATTTTGAACAGGGGGTGCTGTGAAAAATTTGTTTGGTTTTTTTTGGACAAAAAACCTATGAGCCTATAGGCCTATTTAAAATACATTTTAAAAATAAATACATTGAGATTCACTACTTTATTGTCATATACACTTCAGTGCACACAGCCAGGGTCTGAAACACACAGACATCATCAGTTCTCAGATGAATATATGCGCTATTAATCAGAATCAGAATCAGAAATACTTTAATAATCCCAGGGGGGAATTAGGAGGTGGGACCAAGTCATTGTTTTGCAAGTCACAAGTAAGTCTCAAGTCTTTGCATTCAAGTCTATGGAGCTTATAATATGACAAAATGATTTGAATTTGAATTGTGTAAATTTGAATTATTTGCAAGTGTAATCTAACAAAATTGAATTTTAGGTGGTAGTTTAAATAGTTCTGAATTTGATTTTTTTTAAACGAATATTGAACATTTGAAATTTAACAAATTGAAATGTTTTTATGGCTGAATTTTATAGACATGTATTTTCAAACAGTTAGTTTTTTTGTTCTGAATTCATTTTTTTTAATTTAATATGAAGAGTAGAAAAATGAGAAAACAGCTTGAGTATTAGATTTCTAATATTCTAGTAATAATAGTCTGCTGCAGCAGTTGCACGGAGCTTACAAAACGCGTGTATTGCAACTATAGGCTACATTTAATTTTCTCATCAAACAACTAGACTAACGAATGGCTCGGTACAACAGAAGAGCCTAGAAAGGGCTTTTTCTCTGTGTAGACCAGCAGTTGGTCTGAATTTGCTATAACCTATAGCCTATTTTCTGGACTGTATAGGCTAAGTCACGTTTTATCATGAAACACGCTGTGATTTATTCCAAAGTGACTCAGGCATATATAATGCATTTAACGTTAAATAATCTAAATGTTGACTTTCAAAAGTAGGCGCGCCAAGAAGGCTATTCTCTGTATTTTGGTTCATTTTTGGTGTGCGCCAGAAAGATCTAAAGAGACAGAGACGCGCTAAAGCAGCGCATCATGTTGTTTTATTTATTTTTCAATGACATGATATTTTGTAGTCATTTTGAATGTACACAAATAAAAATATACATTTTACTGTTTCGAATGATGTCATATTATCTGTATGACTATAAATAACAGAGTATTAAGTTATTTCCCAGCAGTGGAACAAATCCAAGTGATGGCGCTCACGCATCGCGCTCTCACACAACATAGTAGGCTATCAGTTCTGCCGTTGCTTCATATCGCAGACTGTTCATTATCAAAATGAAACACAGTCAACCAAACATATAAAAAGTTATTCTGCCTAATTTAATTGGTCTGTTGTACAATATAAAGGGCAAGCTGTGCCGCACACAGTCCTACTTGTTATTCCAAACATTTCCCTTGCTGTGAAGACGCTGATTTAGCCTATAGGCCTACGTGTATTTTGGGACTCGACTGAAGTATGAAGCCTTCTTTATATTAATAGTTAGCATCCACATGTTACATTGCAAATATTAAAACTTTTGACTGAATGAGAGATGCATGACCGTTTCGATTTAAATAAATTTGTTTAGGCTTGGCGTTTAAAAATGTTGTTTGCAATAAAGGGCACAATATAGGCTATTTTTATAGTCTATGTAGCCTATATTATTTTATTATACATGGCTACTTATTTTTCATTCTTGTTGTTTTCTGCATTCATTTGTCATACAGTAAGGGAAAGTAAAATAGGCAACACATAGCCTACATGTTAATAGTGTTTATCATGTAAATGTTGTACTTTATTTACAGGTCTTTTACACTATTGCTGAATAGGCTAATATTAAAATGTTTTTTTTTTATGATGCGTTTCTCTCTCAACATGATCCGGTGTGACTTGCACTCATGTGCATGCGACTTATTTTCTGGCAAATACGGTCAGTTAAAAAATGTTGCTGTATTACAAAATGCATGGAGACCATTTGGGCAAAAAAGACCACTGTTATTATTAGGAAATGTATTTAGGTGTAGACAAAATCAGTTATGTTTATTTATAAATATGAACGTACCTCGCATTTCCCGGACACTAGCCGTAGAAGTCTACTTCTTTGGCCTATTTTTTTTAGCTGGCCAGTTCTCAAAATCTGTGTGGAAAAGCTGCGAAGCGCGGAGAGAACGCACAATGACTTTGCTTTTGGAAGTTTTTTTTTTTTTTTTTGGAAGTTTAGTTGCCAGAGAAAATAACACACCGTTTTGTTTAACATCAATTGATACTCAATATTAATTAAATAAATAAATATAATGTCAGAGAATGCACAAAGCGCATCCTTTTGAGATGTAAATTATAATACATTTTAATAAAACACACAAGGCCTACATCATAAAACTCAGAAGATTATGTATTTTAATATATTATAATACAAATAAAAAGGCGTCATACTTCAGTCGAGTCCCAAAATACACGTATAGGCTAAATCAGCGTCTTCACAGCAAGGGAAATGTTTGGAATTACAAGTAGGACTGTGTGCGGCACAGCTTGCCCTTTATATTGTACAACAGACCAATTAAATTAGGCAGAATAACTTTTTATATGTTTGGTTGACTGTGTTTCATTTTGATAATGAACAGTCTGCGATATGAAGCAACGCCAGAACCTACTATGTTGTGTGAGAGCGCGATGTGTGAGCGCCATCACTTGGATTTGTTCCACTGCGGGGTAATAACTTAATACTCTGTTATTTATAGTCATACAGATAATATGACATCATTCGAAACAGTAAAATGTATATTTTTATTTGTGTACATTCAAAATGACTACAAAATATCATGTCATTGAAAAATAAATAAAACAACATGATGCGCTGCTTTAGCGCGTCTCGGTCTCTTTAGATCTTTCTGGCGCTCACCAAAAATGAACCAAAATACAGAGAATAGCCTTCTTGGCGCGCCTACTTTTGAAAGTCAACATTTAGATTATTTAACGTTAAATGCATTATATATGCCTGAGTCACTTTGGAATAAATCACAGCGTGTTTCATGATAAAACGTGACTTAGCCTATACAGTCCAGAAAATAGGCTATAGGTTATAGCAAATTCAGACCAACTGCTGGTCTACACAGAGAAAAAGCCCTTTCTAGGCTCTTCTGTTGCACCGAGCCATTCGTTAGTCTAGTTGTTTGATGAGAAAATTAAATGTAGCCTATAGTTGCAATACACGCGTTTTGTAAGCTCCGTGCAACTGCTGCAGCGGACTATTATTACTAGAATATTAGAAATCTAATACTCAAGCTGTTTTCTCATTTTTCTACTCTTAATATTAAATTTAAAAAAACCGACTGAACGAAAGATACACGGATCCTCTTGAACCACCACCGCGTTTGCGGCAGAAAACTACTGCAGTGCAGCCACAATGCTCTGTTCGACTTATCTGAGATCCTTTACTCTTCCCTGTGGATGACCTGTGACCTACTTTCTGTAAGATCTGAATTTTTGAGATTGAATTTTAGAAAACTGAATTTGAAGTTCCAAATCTTGAAAACTTGAATCTGTATTTTTTTAACCTGAATATTTGCAGTATACGAATTCAGAACACAAAAACTAGCTGTTTGAAAATACATGTCTATAAAATTCAGCCATAAAAACATTTCAATTTGTTAAATTTCAAATGTTCAATATTCGTTTAAAAAAAATCAAATTCAGAACTATTTAAACTACCACCTAAAATTCAATTTTGTTAGATTACACTTGCAAATAATTCAAATTTACACAATTCAAATTCAAATCATTTTGTCATATTATAAGCTCCATACAAGTCCCAAGTCAAGTCCCGAGTCAAGACAGGCAAGTCCAAGTCAAGTTGCAAGTCCTCGAGTTTAAGTTTCAAGTCTTAAACAAGTCATTAGTGCTTTTTGCACAAATTAGAGTCTCAGTGTTAAATTACTATATGAAATGTAAACTAATTTATATCAGGAAGGCTTTTAAAATAGGTTCATGACTTAGCAGTTCAATTTCATATTTATTGCGATAAAATTTTCACTAAGGGCACCCATCTATCTCAGTTCAATTTAGGGATTGTTCTTACGTGTGACAAAATAAGGAAAAGGCAGTGAAAAAAAAAAAAAAAACTATTTTATTGGTAACCCAGTAACAATGGCAAAATCAATGAGAGAGGAAACATGCAACAAGGATGCAGATAAACTCATGAAGACAGTCATTTAAAAATGCTGTGCTACCATACTTAATACTAAGAGAGAGTCAATGTGAGTGAAATGAATGTTTGAGTCAGTAAGAGTGATTGATCTTTTCTTTGGGCACTATGATGCATTGCACTTGCAAAAGATCAAATTGGCCAAAAGTCTGTCAGACATTTGTGCACGATGGGGCCGTAGTATGATGCCTCCATGGCTGAAAACACGCTCTACTGGAGCACTAGAGGCAGGCACTGCCAAGACCCTGATGGCCACTCGGAATAGTGCAGGAAGGGTGTTCCGGTTTATAGCACAGAACAAGAGGGCGTCCTGTCCTTCAGATATGTCAATGTAGTGACTTAGCTGATGTGCTGGAGTGGTCCCAATGTTTTTCCTCTGTCTCCTATGATATGCTGCAAACAGCCCCACCTCATGTTCAGGCTGTTGACCTTCTTGCTCTTCAGCTTCAAAACAAGCAGCCAGCACATTCTCAGCAGCATCTTGCAAGATCAATTCTGGTAAAGGATATGCATAGCAGAAACAAACAGGCAAATATTAATGTTGCTAATTATGCAGTTAGTTAAAGTGAAAATCTATTACCTAAAAAAAAATGTTTAGCTTGATAATATTTATCCTTCACTTTTTGTGCAACCACTTCCTTGACTTCAGGGCTGACCAGCACATGGTGCTCCACCCACTGCAGTGAAAAAGCTGGATCCAAGATGGCTGCTTTTAGGTAGACTGGGTTTGAAAATGGTGCAGTAGTATCTTTTGCACTTGCCATTTTCACATTGATGAAGATTCCAAGGAATCTTTTGATCAGGGAAGCTTGCAAACTTCTGACCAGGCTGCTTAAGAAACAGACCTGAGATTTCAGCTTCTCCATGACAATGACAATGACAATGACAATGACAATTTATTTGTATAGCACAATTAAAAACAACAGTTGTTGACCAATGTGCTTTCCACATGTAATCCATGTAACGTCACAACATTGAATCACATAAAATTTCACTTAAGTATACAACATCAGACCACCAGAAAAAAATAAAAATAATTTAAAAACACATAAAGTCACAAACATTTGTAACAAAAAACAAAACAAATGTACTAATCTATTTTAACAGATACGAGTTTAATCGAAGGCTTTTGAAAATAAAAAAGTTTTAAGTCTAGATTTAAAAGTAAACAGGGATGGAGCTTGTCTTACACTAATAGGTAAAGTATTCCAAAGCCTTGGAGCAGCGACGGAAAAAGCTCGTTCTCCCCTACTTTTGAGCCTCGATTTTGGAGTGGATAGCAGAGCCTGATTATTTGATCGGAGTGTTCTTGCCGGTTTATATTCGATAATCATTTCAGAGAGATAAGTTGGTGCTAAGCTATTTAAAGATTTATAGACTAATAGAAGTACTTTGAATTCTACTCTGAAACGCACTGGTAGCCAATGTAATGAGCGTAAAATAGGGGTAATGTGCTCCCTTTTTTTTATGCCGCACAAAAAGCGTGCCGTAGCATTCTGTACATACTGCAAGCGAGCTAATGTATGCTGGTTGATTCCTAAATATAATGAGTTGCAATAATCTATCCTTGATGAAATAAAAACATGTATTAATTTCTCAAGGTCTTTGAAGGAAACAAACGGCTTAACTTTTGCCAATAGACGAAGCTGATAAAAACAAGTTTTTACAACTGAATTTATTTGGCGGTCAAACTTTAGATCGCTATCAAAGATAAAGCCTAGATTTTTAACCCAAGGTTTTAGGTACACAGACATTTCCCCTAAATCCAAATTTATAGAGTTTGAACGCTCAGATGGACTAAAAACAATAATTTCTGTTTTATCTTCATTCAAAATTAAAAAATTAAGAGAAAGCCATGCCTTTATCTCCTCTAAACATGCTTTAAATGACTCTAATTCAGCATAGTTTCGTTTAACAGGCAAATAAACCTGTGTGTCATCTGCATAGCAATGAAAGGACAATCCATATTTCGTAAAAATTGTCCCTAGAGGAAGCAAATACAAAGAGAATAATAGTGGCGCCAAAATAGAGCCCTGTGGAACTCCACAGGACAAATGTGCTTTACTCGAATAGTGGTCGCCCATCTTAATTGAAAAACTCCTATTCGTTAAAAATGATTTTAGCCATTTTAGTACCGTACCTCTTATACCAACACTATTTTCCAGACGATCAATAAGAACAGTGTGATCAATAGTGTCAAAGGCTGCTGTTAAATCAAGAAGCACAAGGACTGCAAAATCGCCAGAATCACAGATACTTAAAATATCATTATAAACTCTAATCAGTGCAGTTTCTGTAGAATGACATTTTCTAAAACCAGATTGAAATTTTTCCAACAATGAATTTTCAACTAAAAAACGCTGTAACTGTGAGAAAACAATTTTCTCAAAAAATTTTGAGATAAAGGGCAGGTTAGAAATAGGCCTAAAGTTTCTCAATACTGTTGAGTCTAAGTTCAGTTTTTTTAACATTGGATGAACTACTGCGTGCTTCAAACAATCAGGCATGATGCCGGATTCTAGGCTGCGATTTATTATAACCAGGAGATATGGAGCCACATCTGTAATGATTTGTTTAAGTAGAAACGGAGGAATGATTTCCAGTGGAGAGCCAGAAGGCTTGAGCTGCTTTGCTATTTCTAGCAATTCAGACTCAGTAATTGTGATAAACTCACTAAGAAACACATTGACATTCGAACACTTATTAGAAAAATTAAAAGTAGTTATACACGGCGTATTCGTTATAGTCTGTCTGAGGTTCATTATTTTATTTTCAAAGAATAATAAAAACTCATCGCATGAAGGGGTCGAAACCCCAGAAAGACCGGCTGATGGATTTAAGGTAGCATTGATTATATTAAAAAGAGTCTTGGGTCTAGAGTAGTTCTTGTTGATAATATTGGACAAATGTCGATTTTTCGCTTTTTTTACTTCCTTCTGATATCTGCGAAGAGAATCATTTAAAATCTCAAAAGAAACCTGAAGCCTATCCTTTTTCCATTTACGTTCCGCTCTTCTGCAACATCGTCTAAGGCAACGAATGGAATCATCAATCCATGGTTCAAAATAAGGTTTAGGTCGCCTGGCCTTTAAAGGGGCCACAGAGTTAAAAATATCAGAACAGGTGGAGTTAAACCCGGAGAGAAGCACCTCGGCGCTAGTTTCACAAGCAAATTCAGCACAGGAAGGCATCACTTCATGAAAGATGGTTAAAAAAGATGATTTTGTAGCATGATTAATATAGCGAGATGAGCTGACACGCGATAAAGCTGTGGGTGTCTTCACAGGGCTTGGTACAGTAAACATGACAGTTTTATGATCAGAAAACCCATTTTCACAGACTTCTAGATGGGTGATACAGACTCCATGCTGGAGCACTAAGTCAAGAGTATGGCCACCTTTGTGTGTGGGAACATCAATCCCAATAATAAAATCAAAGGCATTCAGTAGATGCACTAACTCTTTGGCTAGGTGATCATTCATGCAGCATACATGTACATTAAAATCACCCAAGACAAGAATCCTATCATATTTTGGAGTTACATCACCAAGGAACTCTGCAAAGTCTGTTATAAAGTTTGTATTTTGCTTTGGTGGTCGGTAAATTACAGCAATCAGAAGCGGCTCACCAAGTTCTAGGCAAAACACCTGAAGTTCAAAACTACTGTAGCTGTTACTCACCACTGGGCGACAGGTAAAATGCTCTTTATAGATAGACATCAGTCCGCCACCCCGTCCAGTTGTCCGTGGGGAATTTAAATACTGACATTTAGTTGGCAGAAGTTCGGAAAGAGGGCTCAAGTCTCCAGGACAGAGCCAGGTCTCAGTAAGAAATAAAAAATCCAGTCTCTGCGCAGAGAAAAGATCGTTTAATATAAAAGTTTTATTTACAACCGATCTGGAGTTTATCAAGGCCATCCTCACTTTCAGGGGATTCGAATTTATATCCTTCTCATAAACTGCACGGGGTAGTGAGCGAAGGTGATTCAGGCACACTCCTCCATGACAGAAACGAGGGGAGAAATTGGCGGTTTGAGCGCTTAAGAACGGAGCCGACTCAATCGAAGCCAGGGGAATTATCCACTGTCGAAGCGGATCCAAAGAACGTCTTCGAATGGCTCGACGCAGAGTGAGTGGAAGTTCTCCATGCTTCAGTAACGTCAGCCTCAGCTTAACCGCAATGCCGGCCCGTCTTCCCCGGCGCCGTCTTCGCCTCCAGGTTGGAAGAGAGTCCGGCCAGCGACGCAGGCAACCCGGTATGGAGGATAGAAATGGTGGAGGTGTGTGATAACAGCCATCCTGCAATTGATATGGCTGCGCATTTGATGAGATTTGTAGATTCAAATTTAAAAGAGTCTCTCGATTATAAGTCAATAGTGATGCACAGCATTTCGTCACGGTAAAACAGGTTAAAACAAAAAAACACACAATCAACAAACAGAGCGATAGACGGCATGCCACACACATCGGCGCCATCTTTTACCACTTTTTTCATATGAATGCAATCTTGGATGATCGCATTCAATTACTGCTCGTACCTGTCTCAGTGTTGAGTTCCATCTTGTGTTAACAGCAGCTGGAATGCTTTTTTCTCCAAGTGGTGATTCAAAGAAAGAACAGATGGAACAACAGAGCTGATGGTGACAATCTTCTCCCCCTGTGTCAAATCTGTTGCCTCTGCAAACGGCTTCAAGATGTCCACCATCTCCTTTAACTGAATCCACTCCCTTGATGTGAACAACAGCTCCTTATGTCCAGACTTTTCCAGAAGACAACAGAATCTTGGATGATCGCATTCAATTACTGCTCGTACCTGTCTCAGTGTTGAGTTCCATCTTGTGTTAACAGCAGCTGGAATGCTTTTTTCTCCAAATTCAGACTGAAAGACTTCTTTGAATGTTGTGCTTGCGTGAAGCAATGAGCTGATTTTGGACAATTTTGAGAGAGCACGTGAGATCATATTTGTTTTTTTCAAACCATCCCCCACCACAAGCTGAAGCGTATGGGCGAAACACTGAAGACGCTGTTTTCTTCCCATAGCAGCATCCAGGGATTGCTGCTCCTCTTGGCTTAGGTCATTCCAGAGCTGTGGATCATCAAGTTGGTCCTCATCATGCATGTCTTGTTCGTGTTCAGTGGGGAAGCACACAGTGAAGGCTCTCTTCATGTTGGCTGCATTATCACTTATAATGTAGTCTAATTTATCTTTAATGTTAAAATCATCACAAATGGCCTCAAATTGCTCACTGATTCTTTCACCGGTGTGTGGGCCTTTGAAACGGTTGCAGGCCAGAAAATTCGAATTTAGCTTCATCTTCTCATCAGCTGCCTCAATGAAGTGTGCAGTTACTCCAAGAAACCCCCTCTTTTTTCTATCGGACCAAATATCCACTGTGACAGACACATTTTGTGTGTTGCTTAACACAGTTTTTAGCTTCATGCATCGCTCCGCAGCAAGGTTTTCCACTTTTGAGGACAATGTTCTGCGACACATTGGGGTGTACTTCTGGTCAACCACTGAGAGAAAGTGCCGAAAACTCTTGTTTTCCACAATAGACAGAGGTAGGTTGCAATCAATAACTAAGTCAGACAGTATTGAATTAGTTATAGCTTTCTGTTGAGGGTGACCAGCACTGTACTGCCCAACACGGGTTTCCATGAACTGTGAGACTGAAGGTTGTTGTGGATCATTTGATACGCTTTTGTTACTCTGATATTCTTCAAACCTGTGCATGGTAAAGAGAATACAAAGAAGAGATTCTATAAATTAAAATATTCAGAATAAATACATTTAAAATAAATCTGGACAATTTTTTTAAATAAAAACATTTTATGATATATCAATATTATATTATGATATGATATTATTGAACATTGTATAACAAAAATTATAACATGGCTCTGGATTCTGCATTCTGTTATTGACATCTTCTGCTATCATTACTCAATTGTAAATTTCAGTTATAACCTATGGTTTAAACATTGTTGGACCACAGTGCATCTTTAATCTACGGCGACTGTTTTTTTTTTTTTATTCATCCCATCCCAAGGTCTTTTATATCCATTCACTGATTTTGTATTATTTTTGTTTAAACTGAACTGAACGTAGCTGGATGATGACATCACAGAACTGTGGTTTATAGATGAAATTAACTAATTTAATAATTGATGATCTTTACAATGGAACTGAATCAACAATGAATTGATTTCTGCTGAACAAAAACATAATTTACTTTTAGAGATGCTGTACAGCCTAAATTAACTCTGTTTGCATCATTTAATAATTTTCCTGTTATCACTGTAAAGCTGCTTTGACACGTAGTCAACCTAACATGTAAAACTGACGCTTCATTTATCGGCACTAATAATAGCCTACTATAAATAAGTCGAAGCTTTCTTGACATGATTATTGGGAATTTACAGTATATTTTCAAAATATTTATGGTACTTTAAGTATTAAATAGATAATGTTAATTGGGAAAATAGTTAGGCTACATGAAAAAAAAACAAAAACAAATACAGGCTACACAAAAAAATAACATAGGCTATACAAATGTTAAATAAAAATAAGAAACCACAAGTGAATGGATTTAAAAGACTGTGGGATGGAATTAATAAAAGTGATTATTTCGTTGTAGGCCTAACGTAATATTATTTTATGTTCTTATATATTCTAAATTATTATTATATTGATAAATTATTCAAACTTCATTCAAATGCTTTCACGACACGATGTGTCTCAATGCCGCACTGTCGTTCTTAATTCAAAATAAAATGTTAATAATTTAATAATACCAGGCCATTTCTGATCATCCAAGGGTTCGAGTCATAAAATGCGAGCTGTGGCCGCAACAAAAAGTAAATCAAACATGTTTGGCACTGGTTCCACACTGGTCAATTTAGCTGGATTCATCAATGAGGCATGCACAATTATTAACAAAGCTGTAGTTGATGTCCATTGTCTACCGAGTCTGTGTAACTGTAGCTAGCTAACGTTAGCTAACATGATAAGTTAAATACTGAACCATCTACGACGTGTAACAGGTAACAATGTCAACTTACCGCTGTCTGTGGGTTTTCAGGTGCCTCACAAAATTGGACGTTGTTGACAAAGCATCTGTAATTTTTGAACCACAGGTTCTACATATTGCAGTCCTCCTGTTGCTCGTTGTTTTATATTCTGTATATCCAAATAAAATTACCCTGGGTATCATCAAAGAGTATAGAAGTACCAAGAGGCGAAACTCCGTTGCAGTTTTGACAACAGCCACTAGGTGGCGCTTCAGTAGCGCGGCCGCCATTTTGGACTGAACCAACGGCTTTACCGTTAGCACAACTACCGTATAGCATTAACATTATGTCTGGAAATAATTGGAAACAAAGAAAACAGTGTTCTGCCATCAACTGCAACAACTACCAGTGTACAACCAATCAACTAGCATTTCATAGATTCCCCAAAGATCCAGAGAGGTAAAGTAGAAAAGGTTTTTATTAACTTTAAAGTGAGCTAACGTCAACGATAACAGGTGCTGTAACGTTAATGTAAGCAATCCCATAACCGCAGTAACAGTTTGCTAAAGTTATTATTTGGTCGAAATTGTCAAGACTCGAAATGGGCTTTTTAAATCGCATACTTTCAGAGATATATGAACACCTAACCTGGCAAATGACCGCTTTATTAATTCATTGTTATCACTAAATTAACCCTTTAACTGTCACCTTTTTTTCGCATAAACATGAAAATCACTATCCAAACTTAAATGGTTGTAATTTAAGAATGCTTTGGAATATAGACCTATGGTTGGTCTTGTTTTAAAGAAGACATTTGTCAGATTATTGTTGAAGTGAAATAAATTATGAAAGTGAAAAAGAAAAAAAGTTATATAAGTTTGAGTTTATTAAAATGTACAAATTTAAAAATATAATTACAAAATATATTTTACTCTAGAACTGCAAGAAAATGAAAGCAAAAAATCTGAACAAGTTGTGTTCCACATTTTAGGTTGATATGTTGATATCTCGCTCTCTCACCCTTTCTGCCGTGTGCTCTAACGTTACACAGTTTGGAGCTGCACGCTCTTGCTCGCTCGCTCTAGATTCCGGGAAATTTTAGCTAATTTGCGGGCATCAGGGAGCCGCTATCAATATGCGGGAGACTCCCGGAACTTCCGGGAGACATGGGATGTCTGTTATAGAGATATTAAAAACTAGAAACTACTATTTAGTTCATTTAACCGCTTTTGAATTTGAACCGGTATCGTTCAATTCTGTGACAGCTGTGTTGCGTTCAGTCCAAGATGGCGGAGCTGCAGCTCTGCGCATGGGTGCGTTTGTTGCAATGGAACGTTCTATTGAGTTTCGCCTCTTGGTACTTCTATACTCTTTGGTATCATTTTGGCAGAATCGTCCATGAATGCGCGATTTTCAAACTTAGTGGACGTTGATTGGTTGGTTGTCTGATTGGTTGAATGTGAAGAGTGGCAATGCAGATTTAAAAATAAAAGTAACTGTTCATTGGGAAAATTAATCGTGATTTGCTACACACTAAGTTTAAAATATTGAGTCCCTGGTTAAATTATTTTGTTAACGTGACAGTAATTGTAGAACATTCCTATTTCCATGGCGACGTATCAAGCGTCACGTGACACTTTTTTGGGGCTACGTGCCTGTCATTTACAAAACGTAAATCCATCCATTTCTCCCGAAAGACATGAAAGTGAGTGGCTGGTGAACAGGGAGAAGACTTTATAGTTACCTATCGGCTAAAATGTGCGTTTGTTGTGGGAAAAAAAAAAACATGTCTCAAAATTATATTTGAAAGGTTTATTATTTCCGCTTACTTAGACATCAGTGTGTGTTTTTCCCCTCAAATTATAAATGGTTCGCTAGTACTTGTGTATTTAAATGCCTGAAAAAACAAAAAAAAAAAAACATTATTTGGTTGAAAACTGTCTGAACGTGTGATAAATGACAACTGACACGCGCTGCTGAACGCACTCTATCAAGCGCTCTCTGGCTCAGTGCCAAACGTGCGAAAGCAGCGCTAATCAGCGATGTGATCATGCGTCAATGATACAGTGCTATACTACAGTGATTATTACAACTCTGATCTGTGGTTTTAGAAGGTAGGTCAAGTCTTTCCAAGTCACAGAGCTCAAGTCCGAGTCAAGTCGCGAGTCATTGTTGTCAAAGTCTAAGTCGAGTCGCAAGTCATCTTTAGCCCTATTTGGACGGGACTAGTTTTCCAAACGACGTTTGAGTTACAATTCTTGTCAACCTACGTCTGTGATTTCATGTACGGTTCGGACGGGACTAACATCTCCGTGTTTATTACCGAGGTAGGAGTGTCTGTGTTTTACATGTGGGCATTGCAGAAGATCACGTGTTCAGAATGCTTAATTCAAAATTAAGCACTTTGTAAAAAGTAAAACGTCCTAATGTATTTAGTGTTTTGTAAATATTTATTAAAAATTGTAGTATAAAAAAACTAAACATACATTTATCATCATGATTTTATAGAACTGGGTTCTTATAATAAACCCACTGGAATAAAAAGTTTTAACTTATATAATTTACACGTTATGTAATTAAGTGCAGAAATGAAAGTAATCTTACCTGAAACGTACTCGGTTACCTAATGTAACCTCGGTTCTCTCTAGAAGAGGGAACGAGTATTGTGTAAGCTAGCTTACGCTACGGGTAAAGTTGTCTTTTCTCGAGATCTGAAGCCAAAAAATTATCCTTAATTTTGTATATTGTCAACGCAGTGCGGCAGCCAGCAGACCATAGCAGGCTGCATAAGCGTGCTCATTGGCTGTCCTGCGGCAACTGCTGCAGCCTACCAGTGAGCCCCGTGTGACGTCACAACCAATGAGGCTTCGCGCCCTCCACACCCCTCTAACCGCCAGAATGGGTGTGGCTAGTGTGTATAAAGGAAGGGCTCACAGGCTGGAAATCTGGTTTTCATAGTCTGAAGCTAATAAGCTCGTGGCGCGACACGGCAGGTTACGCAATACTCGTTCCCTCTTCTAGAGAGAACCGAGGTTACATTAGGTAACCGAGTACGTTCTCTTACGAGAGGTTCTCTCGTATTGCGTAAGCTAGCTTACGCTACGGGAACCCCTTATCAACACCGTGCGTGCCTAGCATCCAGTGCATGAGTCCCAGGGAAACCGGGGAACACCACATGCTGGAACAGGTGGCCAGTCGGAGAAACGGGCCAGCACATGTAATAAACACTTCATATAAAAATAGAGCGGCACTGCCGGTCTATGTATTAATGTAAACAATGTGGCCAGCAGCGCGGGCCAGCACAGTACATAAGCACATCATAGGGGGAAAATAGAGCGGTATCACCGGTCTTATGTATAGAGAGAATAATCCCCAGCGCACAATGGGGACAAAAAAGACAGAGCGGCACAGCCGGTCTGTGTACAGAGGAACTCTTCCCTTAGTGCCATTTACCAGAAATACTAGCAGTACATGAACGTAGTCTGCACATGAGTGAGTGGGCAGAACATACATATCACTACTGATAACAGTTTAGCCTGCAAGACGGGAACTTCCAGGTTATAAAACCTCACGAATGTAGACGGGGAGGCCCAGCCCGCCGCTATGCAAATATAGTGAATAGAAATCCCGCTGGACCAAGCCCATGACGAGGCCATGCCTCTAGTGGAGTGGGCTCTGATGCCCATAGGGCACTCCAGGTGTTTGGAGGCATAAGCTGCTGCGATCGCGTCCACTATCCACCTGGACAGGCTTTGTTTCGAGGCGACGAGACCCTTGGTGCGCCCACCAAATGAAACAAAGAGCTGCTCGGAACGCCTAAAGGCGGCGGAGCGTGTGATGTAAACTCTCAACGCCCTGACGGGGCATAAGAGGTTATCACTGTCCCCACTATCGGATGCTGGCAGAGCCGACAGGGAGATGATCTGCGCCCTAAAGGGGGTACCAATCGCTTTGGGGATGTAACCGTGTCTCGGTTTGAGGATGACTTTAGAGTCATTCGGTCTGAACTCGAGACATGCGGGGCTAACAGATAGCGCGTGTAGATCCCCCACGCGTTTTACTGAAGACAGAGCTATTAGAAAAATGGTTTTAAACGAGAGGTATTTCAAATCCACGGATTCCAGCGGTTCAAAGGGAAAAGCCTTCAGGGCCTCCAGGACCAAGGACAGATCCCAAATAGGAACCGTGGGGGGCCGCGGGGGATTCATCCGTCTGGCTCCTCTGAGGAAACGGATGATGAGCTCGTTCCTTCCTATTGCATGGCTGCGCGTCGTCTCTGCGAACGCTGCAATAGCCACAACATACACTTTGAGCGTGGAGGGGGACCTGCCCTTGTCCAACAGCTCTTGTAGGAAGGAGAGCACCCGTGGAACCCCGCATGTACGTGGATCCAGGCTCTTAATAGCGCACCATTTAGAGAACACAGACCATTTAGACGTGTAGAGCCTTCTCGTGGAAGGAGCTCTAGACTGCGTGATCGTGTTTACGACCCCTTCTGGCTGGTCAACGGGTATCCGTTGATTATCCACGCATGCAGAGACCAGCGCTCTGGATGGGGATGCCAAATTGATCCACCGGCTTGAGAGAGGAGATCTTTTCTCAACGGGATCGGCAATGGGGCTAAGTGCGACAGCCTCACTAACTCTGGGTACCAGATTTGGTTCTCCCATCGTGGGGCTATGAGAAGCACTGGGTGATGTGTTTCCCTGATCCTCTTGATGACCTGTGGTAACAGGGAGATCGGAGGGAAAGCGTACAGCGGGTGGCTGGGCCAGGTTTGGGCCAGCGCGTCCTCGCTCTTTGAGAAAAACGTCGGGCAGTGAACGTTGTCTTCTGACGCAAAGAGGTCGACTTCCGCCCTGCCGAATAGGCGCCAGAGTAACTGGACTGTCTGAGGGTGCAGAGACCATTCTCCCGGGGGAATGATGTCTCTGGACAGTCTGTCTGGGCCGACGTTCAGATGGCCCGGCACGTGCGCGGCTCTCAGCGAGCGCAACGAGTGATGAGCCCACACGAGAAGGCGTTCTGTCAGATTGCAGAGGTTCCTGGATCTGACACCGCCTTGTCGGTTCACATAGGACACCACTGACGTGTTGTCCGAGCGGACTAGCACATGGTGATCCCGTATGTGTGGGAGGAAGCGCTTGAGTGCGTTCTCGACCGCTATCATCTCCAAACAGTTTATGTGGAGGCATTTCTCCTGGTCTGACCACAGGCCAAAGACCGGTTTTACCTAAGTTGGATGCGTCCATCGAGATAACTTTGCGGTGCGAGACGGCTCCCATTGTCACTCCCCGCTGGTACCAGTCGGCCGCTAACCAGGGCTTCAGTGCTGAAACGCAGCTCTGAGTCACTCTGATTCGAATTCCGCCGGAAGCCCAGGCTCGGTGAGGCACTCGGGCATTCAACCAGCGTTGCAGCGGGCGCATATGCAGTAGACCCAGCTGAAGCACTGCTGCAGCTGATGCCATACAACCCAGCATCCTCTGAAATGTTTTGAGAGGTGTGGTGCTGCCCGACTGGAAAGACGCGGCCAGGCGTCGGATACAGCGCGCACGCTGTGTCGACAGGCGGGTCGTCATTGCCACAGAGTCCAGTTCCAAACCCAGAAAAGAGGTTGACTGACTGGGCAGTAATGAGCTCTTGGTCCAGTTGACCGTAAGACCCAGGCTTTCCAGGTGGCTGAGAAGCACTGTTCTGTGAGCGATAAGTTCTTCCTCTGACTGTGCTAGAATCAGCCAATCGTCCAAATAGTTCAAAATTCGCATTCCCTGACCCCTCAGGGGAGCGAGAGCCGTGTCCATGCACTTCGTGAATGTACGCGGTGCCAAAGACAGGCCGAACGGCAGGACGGTGTACTGATATACCTGACCGTCGAAGGCGAATCTCAAGAATGGCCTGTGACGGGGTATTATCTGGATCTGAAAGTAAGCGTCTTTCAGATCGAGGGAGATAAACCAGTCTCTCGGGCGAATCTGTGCGAGGATCTGCCTGGTTGTGAGCATTTTGAACGGTCGTCTCATAAGAGCTTTGTTCAAATATCTCAGATCCAAAATCGGTCTGAAAGCTCCGTCCTTCTTGGGAACGAGGAAATAACGGCTGTAAAAGCCTGACTCGCTCAGAGAAGGGGGTACCGGTTCTATAGCCCCTTTGCACAGAAGTGTCGCTATTTCTGCCCGAAGTAGATGTGCTACTTCCCCATTCACTCTCGTCTCGATTTGCGCTTGATAGCGCGGAGGACGGCGAGCGAACTGCAGAGAATAGCCCTTTTTTACTGTGCTCAGCACCCATTCTGACGCACCTGGAATAGCTTCCCACGCTTTTGCATGTGCAGCTAGGGGCAGAATGGCCTCCGAGCTCTGATTGCCGCGTTCCGCGGGCTCGAGAGCTTGATACGGAGGCGCGGGCGCATTGCGCGCGCTCTCGGTGCTTAAATACGGCGGCTCGCATGCAGCGATGGCTGGCCGTTTTACACACAGTGTCCCGGTGGCCTTGGACGGGGAACATAAAGTGTGAGGCGCGACGCACGAGAGCGGCGTTGGGGGCGAAATGTTTGTTAGTATGTGTGAGCGCTCGAGGGCGGGCACAGGACTTACATTTGAAACATGACCGGTAGTGAGAGGCTGTGTAACAGAGCGGGCAGTGAGTAGGTGTGGGCACAGGGGTGTGGACACGTGACCTACTTCTAACACTCGAGCGGCTTTTGCCCGCTTTATGAGAGTGGGCTCTGTGAGAGACACGGGATTTATAGTGCTTGTGTGTAGGGGTGAACACAGAAAAGTGGGCACATTTACTACACTTGAAACACAGTCAGAGAGGCCATGCACCTTCCTAAGGCCTGGGCAGCGGATTTCGTAGCGCGAAGGGAGAGATCCGTCGCGCTTCGTAAATCCGTGAAGTAGGGCTGGGCGATAAAACGATAACGATAATTATCGCGATATAATTTTTCTCGATAAAACGATATCAAGAGGTCGATAAATGTTCGATAATGTTTATGCGCAAAAAGCGGAACGAAACTCATTTGAACCGCGCGCCACACGGACCATTTATCCGCTCGGCTCAAAGTCCAAACGGCAGTGCGAGGCTCCGCGAGCGCGAGCTCACTAGAGCAGATGCGTTTACTCTGATCGGTCTCGTCACGAGATCCAGTGAGAAGCTCTTGAATTCAGCGAAGAACACAATGTCTCAGTGATTTAAACCAGTTTAAAGGCAGATGAAACAGCGCTGACAAACAGGAGAAACACTGTGCGCAACGATACAGTCTGAAGGCTTTTCCTTCTACAAATTCCCATCATTTACTGTTAGCCTAGTAATATCAACTGCACCATGAAATGTGGGATATACATATTGAATTGTAATATATTATTAATGTAGACAATGTATTAAAGGACTAATGGAATATAATTACAGTATTTAATGATGTATTTAGGATGCTGTTTTTCATACAAATACCATAGAAACCATAAAGTTAAATTTTGCCATGATAGTGAGGTGCTACAGGCTGTGCCTGGTTTCATCTGTGGTTGTCATGATCTAAATGCATGATACTGGATGACCAATGGTTAAGTTTAATAAAACTCAAACAGTCAGAATATCACATTTTACCAAAAAAAAAATTAGCACATGCAGAAACTAAGAAATTGTCCAATAAATATATTTATTTTGTTAAGGAAAAATGACAAATGTTTGAATGTTCTACCTCAGATTTGTGAAATGTTCACCTGTTTGGCAAGTGTTTGCCATGATATGTTCTGACAATAAAGAGTAGTTTAAAACCACAGTTAACGCTCTGGTTTCTACAACTTTCACTTAGGAGCAAAAATCTGCCTTTAAACTTGAAAGAAATAAAGATTTGACTTTTATCGTGATAATTATCGATATCGACTGATATAAAAAAAATTATCGTGATATTTTTTTTGGGCCATATCGCCCAGCCCTACCGTGAAGGAAGCAGACTCTGCGCCTTTCTCATCCATATCGCGGAGAAGATCGGCCTGGAGAATCTGCAACACAGCCATCGAGTGCAGGGCTGAAGCAGCCTGTCCGGCAGCGGTGAAAGCGCGGCCGACGAGGGCTGATGTGGTCCTGCAAGCCTTTGACGGGAGGGCAGCCTTTGAGCGCCATCCAGAAGGCGGGCAAAGGTGTGCTGCAACCGCCTCTTCCACGGGGGGAATGGTATTGTACCCCTTCTCAGCGGCGCCGTCAACTTGTGAGAGCGTCGAGGAGGCATGGGAAGAGACTCTCGCGGAGAATGGTGCATTCCACAATTTAGCAAGCTCGCTGTGGAGCTCAGGCAGGAAAGGTGCAGTCCTGGATGCTGGTGTTCGGCGGCGGCAATGAAGAAAGCAGCCGTCGAGTTTGTTCGGCGCTGGCTCTTTCGGCGAAGCCTACTCGAGGCCGAGCTGGTCAACGGCCTTGGTGAGGAGGCGCAAAAGCTCCGCTTCCTCGCCTGCTCGAGTGCGGCCGAAATCCTGGATTGACGAGGAAGCGGTAGACCACACCTCGCTGTCAGAGGCCAAGATGGAGCAGCTGTCAGCGGCGGCGTCCTCGTTCAACTCATCCGCCTCATCCCCTGACACGGCGGCAGCGCGGGCGAGTGCCGGCGGTTGTGCGGCCGATAGGGGGGGGGAGAGGGCGAGGGAGAAGCTCGAGGGAAAGGTTCCGGCGAGCTCCTCAGTGCCACATCAGTCTCTGGTGGTCTCTGGGAGCGGCGCTTCTTCCTGCGCGGCCCAGCAGAGACAGGCGGAGCGGCAGCTTGGTCGAAAGCCTCAAGTCGAGCCCGCAGGGTCGACATTGAGAGCTCTTCGCACTCGGGGCAGCCGCCCGTAGAGAGTGCGGCGGCGGCGTGCTCGCGGCCCAGGCAGAGAGCGCAGACGATGTGGCGGTCTCCGTTGCTGAGCGGGGCTCGGCACGAGCCACAGGAAAAACGAGGCATTTTTAGAAAAATGCCTCGTGCTCTTTTAGACAGAGAGAAAGTATGTGTCGCAGGGCGAACACACACAGCAATGAAAGGATATGTCGCCGGATGGCGTAGCAGGCACGGATGGCTGAAGGCGGCCGGCTTCCTCAGGCGCTTTCCTAGGCTTGCTGGTCGCTGATTTCAACGGTGGCGGCTCTCAAGATCCAGCAATGCGAAGAGCTTCGCTGAAGACAAGAAAATCAGATTTCCAGCCTGTGAGCCCTTCCTTTATACACGCTAGCCACACCCATTCTGACGGTTAGAGGGGTGTGGAGGGCGCGAAGTTGCCGCAGGACAGCCAATGAGCACGCTTATGCAGCCTGCTAATTTTTACAGAGGTCGTGTGAGAAAAAGACAGACATGGCAGAGTCGGACAGGATTAAAATCTCAAAGTACGTCTGTGAAACAGAAATTTCTCTAACGTCCCCCTGTGAAACTAGTCCCGTCCGAATAGGGCTTTTGATTATGTCAAGTCGAGTCGCAAGTCATCAAATTTGGGACTCGAGTCCAAGTCGAGTCCAAGTCAAGTCCAAGTCATGCGACTCGAGTCTACAACCCTGTATTACTTTCGTTACAACCCCAGATATACATACATACAACATATTTAGATACAACAAATAATATTATAACAACATATAATATTAATTAAACTTCACAATAACGCTATAACAATGCAATCGATTTGGTCAGCTGGCATGAACCTGAATCACTGCACGTTTATGTCACACGCAACTCTATTAGCTCCAAAATCCTTTTACGCACACCACAAGGAAATAATCTCTGACTATTTAAGCACGTTACTGAACAGTTCTCCACATCCATTACGCAAAGAACACACGCACAAAATAACTCTTTCTGTTTCCATCTCCAACCTTTTTATACAAACCACAAGGAAATAATCTCTGACTATTTAAACATTATTTAACAGTTCTCCACATCCATTACGCAAAGAACACACGATCAAAATAACACTCTCCATCTCCATCCCCACCACCTTGCAAAAATACTATAGTGTACTACTTACAATTGCTTGGCTAGTCAAAGCTGATCCCACTTGTTGTCTAAAAAATAAATGTTACAAGCGCGGCGGCACCATGTTCTTACCTGAGCTACAGGCAGGGTGCCCTGGTTACAGGTGTCCAAATGTCGAGGTGCGCTCTGAGGTCGTGGAGATAAAGTCTCTCATGAGGGGACGAATGTCCAGGGAGTTCAGAATGTCTGTGTTGGTATGCATCAGCGAAAGGTGTGTGAGTCTTTTCTGGGTCATGGTGCTGCGTACCCATGTCTTCAAAAGACGCAAGGCGGAGAAAGTACGCTCGGATGAGGCCACGGAGATGGGTAGGCACAGACATAACTCGATCAGTTTTTCTGTCTCTGAAAACATGGCTCTTGTTTGTGGCTGGAGCTTTGTCAAATATGATGCTACATCTTGGACTGTGACACACTTAGACCCTCTGTCTTTTGTGACATCGGCAAGCTGCTTGGCGATGCTTGGCTTAAGCATTTTGAGCTGGAGTTCAAGGCGGTCTGTGTCAAGCTCCTCTGGGAGCTGAAGGGCCTCCAGATTGACATTCCTTCCCTCTGCTGCTTTGATAACAGCCATCTCTCGTTTGTGGCAAGCTTCATACTGGCCTGATCAAATCTTCTGTCCATCTCCGCCGATATCACATCAATAGCCTCGAAAAAGCTACGTCGCCAATCCACTGTTTGTGCGCCATGCGCGACTGCCTCTGGCTTTCTAGTTTGGCGAAGGCGAGCTGGGGTTTTGCTCACTCTAGGGGTGGTGGTGTCTGGCATTTTCAGGGAGGTTTGTGATGCGCAGGTTTCAACCTTGCGGATCAGCTCGTCCACAACTGCATCATCCCGGAGTGTGGCTATTTGTTCTCTCAGCACACGTGCATTCCAGTGCACCTTGCGCACTTGCTGTGGCACTCTGTAGGCTTGGGGCAACTGCTTCACAGAGCTCGAACAGGGCATGGCAGCATAAAAGACCGAAATATGTTCTCCCTTTTAAAGCCTGTTTGTAGAGTCCCCCGATCTTTGCTCTGCTGTCCCCCCTGACACTCTTGTCATCCTTCAGCTTGTGCAGTGTAGTCAGGAGAGTGGGGTAAGCTGCAGTGACGCAGTTAATGGACATGTCACAGATACACCACCTTGTCGGGCAAAGGCCTAAGTTGTTGACAGCAACCTCATCACAGTCAAAAAACGATTGGTAGAGCTGTTTTCGCTTTAATGACTCTCTTATCACAGATGAGACACCCTGAACAAAGTTCAAAGTATCGGCCACAAGACTCACTTTACGCGTGACTTCTTGAAGAATCAAATCCAGTGAGTGGTTGCTGCAATGCACATAAAGTGAGTGCGGGTTTAACTCTTTAAGCCGAGCTTGCATGCCTGAAAAACACCCTGACATATTAGCTGCTCCATCAAAACAAAATCCTGCGATGCGTTCAATGGGGATGTTTAGTCTTAAAAAAATATCCTTGATACAACTGAAAAGAGTTTCTCCAGTGTTGTCCTGGGCGTTATAAAATCCCAAAAACACAGTGTGAGGCTCCAAGCTGCTGTCAACATATTTCAGACTGCAGGAGAACTGCTCAGTGGTGCTAATGTCAGTTGTACCGTCAGCTGTGAGGCCATAAAATCGGCAGTGCGATGAGCGGTGTGGGAATGCAAATTTATTACAGTTTTTCTCGATTGCTTAAACACTATAACCAGGCTTTTGAACTAAAATTTCAAAACCATAACGCCATTTATCAAAAAGCACACCCATTTCACTAAACTATAAACACTATTCCCTGCTTTGACACATGAGTCAGATTTGTTGAACTGTCACTGCAAAACTCTACACACAAATCCCTTCATTTCTCATTGCTTAGACCATGTTGTCATTTAGAAAGCACTAGCATTCAATATTGTTCACTCAAGTCAGCACAGCTTCAGCTCAGTTAGCACACAATTACCCAGGTGGAAACACTAAGAGTCAAAATTTAACACACATCAATCAGAACCTTCAATAGATATATAAAAGGGCCCAAATCAGATTATTGAGTTTTGGAACAATGGATCCAGAAAGACATGAAGGAAGAGGGATAAGAATGAGGAGGAGGAAGGGCAAGGACAAGAAGACAAGCAGTCTCAAATGAAATTAAAAGCCACTCTAGTTGCCCATGTCTTTGTCAATGGTATGACTATGAGGGAGGCTGGACTACGAGTAAGGCCAAATTTGAGTCGCTTTACCGTCGCCTCGAGAAACTTCAGGGAGGTGTGGTGGCAAACAAAATTCTATCACTGAATAAGAGACAAACATTTCCAATAGTCTTTGATGAGGTTTATTTTCTTGCAAGAAAAGGCCAGCAGTCGTACAGTCACACAGAGCGGCTGCAGAGTGTGACAGTGAAGAGAGGGCATCCTTTCTCCTTTATAGTCTTGACTCCCAGAATGTTATCTTTCTAGGCAAATGATGGTATTTCAACCATATGTGGAACTTTCTTAGACGTGTTCATCATATTGTATCCTTGAGTGGAGAACCTCCTGTCACGTCCAACACTCTTTACCACTCCAATACAATTCGAATTCCATATTAGAATATGGTTTGTGTGTGCTCTTTTACTGTCATATGTTGGTCACACACATCTTACTGTAAGTAAATATAAAAAAAAATTAGAGGAGAGAGTAAAAAAAAAGAGTAAAAAAAAAAAAAGAGTAAAATAGGAAAATAAATATTTGTGTGTGTGTGTTTTCTGTGTATGAATAAAAATGTGCCAGTGTATCCATTGGTTGTGTCTTTTGTGTTCATCATGTGAAAAGGTTTGTGATGGGGGAACCACAAGCAACATAACTTACCAGTTTTGGAAATGTTGTTTTGAATTTATTGCACCAGTGTGTTAGACTATGTTGTAGTGTGTGTGATTTTGAGGGCTTGTGTGTCCTGTCTGAGGGCAAAGTTTAGTTTTTCAGCAAGAGTGAATGGTTTTGAGTGTAGAGCTTAATTTTGACCTGAAAATAGGATGTTTGGGGAATTGGGTGAGATGTTATGGATTTGTGTTTATAGTTTTGAGAATACGAGGCATAGTTTCAAGAAATGTGTTTAAGCAATCGAGAAAAACTGTAAAATGTTTAATTTAGGTTTACATTGAATTTAGCATGTTAAGGTTAGGTATAAATTATGATTATCAGAGTTTTCTAGCAAAAGACTCTGGTCAGTCCTGTTTTACCGAAACTCTTGGAGTTTGTGTTTTAGCAAGAAAGTCCAGCCAGTCCTGTACTCGGGTCTCAGTGTTTGAATAGATATGCTGAGTGGATTAGGGTGGGCAATGCTCTCAGTCTAAAACCGGTTCTTAAACCTGTCTTTTTCGGTTCCTGCCCCTAAATGTATACTGTAAGAGAACATTCACGTCAGGCTTGGTGACTGCAGCTGCCGACAGCTCGTGTCCTCAATAAAGAAACCTGCTGAAGAAACAACCAAGTCTCCTGGTCTTTCGATTCTAAGTTCACAACAACTTGGTGCCGTGAACCCGGATGGAGAAAAAGAAAACTCAAAGAACTTCAAGCTCAAAGACCTGAATCCAGATTGAAACAGCAAGCTCAACAAAAGATCTACTTTCCAGACTGCATCTTTTGGAATCCAGAGCGAAACTTCCAGCTAAACAAAGATTACCTGACTGAATCTTTCCAGCTTCCTCCAGATTGAAACTTCAAGCTCAAAGATCTCAAAGCCTGACTGAGTTCCAGAATCTTCCTTTACAACCAAGGGTTGGTGAGTTTTCACTCCATTCAAAGAACTGCTACAAACCAGTATATGTGTTTATCCTCTGCGCCGTTCAGAGAAGAGTTAAGAGACAGCTGCAGGGTTTTGTTAACTAAGTTATCCTCTAAAAAAAGTTTTTTTTAGAGATGAAAGATATCCTCTGCCAGTCAGAGAAGATTAACATTACAGGTTAATATTGTGTATCCTTTGCTTTAGGCAGAGAAGAATTAGCTTTACGTGCTAGTTATTTTGGTTGATCCTCTGTTTTTGTAGGCAGGGAAGATTTTAGCATAAATTGCTAATATTTTGGTTTATCCTCTGTTTTTTTATTTTTTTTTTGTAGGCAGGGAGGTTAAGTGTGAAGTGTTGGTCATTTGGAGAGTTAACAATAGCTGATGTGTTAACAAGTGTACCCTAGAGAAGTTTTAGTTTTTTTTTTTATTGTGTGGTAACAAAGAAAACTCACAGAAATGTTTAGAAAAATGCCAGACTGATCCCCACAACGGAAAAAGGTGGTTTTGCGATTCCATTGTGGTCAGAAAGTGAATTCAAAAATATGTTCAGAGAACAAATGGACCTAATAGTCGCTGAAAAATTTAGACAGGAACTAACTCAGAAATATGAAATTCACCCAGACAAAACTTGGTCCCTTATAGGCCCTTCCCAACCACTAGTCCCTCCTCACCTCATTGTTCCTTTTAGGTGTCTCATGAATTAAGACATAGGGAAAGAAGGAACAACAATAGCAGACTCATATTGAAAAGAGGATACAACCCTAATGTGTGTAGTCTTTACAATGAATACTGGTCTGTTGCAGTTGTTCTTTGTTTGTTTGTTTTTAACCATATGCACTGACCTACACACCTGCATATGAAGACCCAACCTCCAGAAAACAACTAGACCAACTGCAGAGACTACAACCAACACAGAAGAAAAAACGCAGACTCACCTACGGGAACTTCAGTCATCCCTCGTCATGATCAAGATTGTCGTACTACTACTAACCATCATGGACATCGCACAAAGTGTGGACCCCAGAAACAACACCATCTTAGAGCTGATGAATATGTCAAGAAATGCCTTGTTTGCTGGAAAGAACGTTTGCATGCCACATGCACCTTCAGTAGGAGCCGGAATCCCATGGGTTGCACACCCTATCTCTGTCTACAGCATCCTACCCAGCCAATTCAACGGCAGGTGCACCCTGGTTTATGTTCTACCAGCTATCAGAGAAAATACACACTCCACCCCAAGCTCTCCACAGCTACAAAATTCAGCTCCTTCTATCAACAAAGATGGCTGCATTCCAGGACTCACTTGTGTTCAAACGTGGTGGTCAAGAACTCTTGGAGCATTAATCCCATCGTATGGTGTACCTGAGTGCTGCACCGGGTTAATGGATCCAACAGAGAATTTGAACAAAATCCAACAAGACATTCTTGATCTTTCAACAAAATTACACCAGATGACTGAAGACAATTCTTCATGGTTCGGAAACTTGATAGGTAAACCCTGGCTGTGGATTAAAAAAATAGCAATGCTGCTGTTTTTTCTCCTACTGGCGTTCTACGTATGCTTCCACAGTATCAAGTGTTTCATTCAACAAATGACTCACGCCTCGCACGAGAAAATGACTGGTCCAACCATAAAAGAATATTACCCGTAAGAACTTCACGGACCCTAATTGCATGTTTGTTTCTGTGTCAACATGCGATTACAGATGAACAACACAGATCATGCTTTGTGCCTGTAACTTACACAAGTTACAAGATTGAACTTGCTTTGTGCCTGTAACTTACACAAGTTACAAGATTGAACTTGCTATGTGCCTGTAACTTACATAAGTTACAAGAATTAACTTTTAAGTGTATAAATTTGTATTTTGTGAGAGTTTTTTTAAGACTCTCAAAGGGGCAAATGTGGGAATGCAAATTTATTAAAATGTTTAATTTAGGTTTACATTGAATTTAGCATGTTAAGGTTAGGTATAAATTATGATTATCAGAGTTTTCTAGCAAAAGACTCTGGTCAGTCCTGTTTTACCGAAACTCTTGGAGTTTGTGTTTTAGCAAGAAAGTCCAGCCAGTCCTGTACTCGGGTCTCAGTGTTTGAATAGATATGCTGAGTGGATTAGGGTGGGCAATGCTCTCAGTCTAAAACCGGTTCCTAAACCTGTCTTTTTCGGTTCCTGCCCCTAAATGTATATAAACTGTAAGAGAACATTCACGTCAGGCTTGGTGACTGCAGCTGCCGACGGCTCGTGTTCTCAATAAAGAAACCTGCTGAAGAAACAACCAAGTCTCCTGGTCTTTCGATTCTAAGTTCACAACAGCGGGCAACAATTTCCCTCTGGATAGCATGAGCAAACTTTTCAATTATTTCATTTTGTATAGTGTCCGACATCCAGTTGTCTCTTCCTTCTATCCACTTTCTTTCTTCAGGGAGATCATAGGTGCGCTCCAGCATCAATTCATACAGTATTCCTTCGCATGCTGTGTCGCCCCTGAAGGCAATTCCCTTGCTGCCAAGGAACCAGGTGGTCCTGAAGAGAAGCTCCAAACAGTGTCGGGCAGTAGCCTGCTTTCTGGCATGAGCGCTGGATAAGCGAGCATCTATGGGGACGTCATCCAAAGCGGCCAACTTTTGTATTGACTCGCTGTGCAACTCTGATCTCTCATGCCCGTTAAATTTTTCAGTGGCTTTACGCCAATTTGAAAAGCCGGCATTCACGAAGGGGTTGTCTTTCTTAAATTGGTCTGTAGGTATGACTTATTTTCCCGACTTCTTTCAGGCAAACAAAACACAAAATATGATCAGTCTCTTCCATATAATGCAGCCACTGCCATCTAACAAACCAAGCCAGTGCCACAGAATGTGAGAACGTTTCATTACCTCAACGCCGTGCAGGAAATTTGAAACTGGATGTTGGCTGGAAGGTCTCATCTAATCCAATCACACTAGGTTGGGTTGCGGGTGCTGGGGCTGGGCCTGCCGGTGCAACTGCAGGCAGAGGCGGGCGGACAGACTCCGTTGTCATGGTTGCTGTACTAGAGTTCTTCACTGGTGGTTTTCCAAAAAAATCCAAAATCCGTTTCTGTGCCATATTTCCTCCTCGTTTCTGTCATTAGACTATGTAAATTTACTAGTCTGCTGCTGCCATGGATGGATGTATGCTGCATGGAACGAGCGGGAAACCTCTTTACTCGGCGACCATTAGCCTGCCTGCCTGACGCTGACAACGTAACTTCCAAACCGGTCTTGATTATGCCTCAAAATAATGAAATTAAAATCCAAAATACACGTAATAGCCTACGTGTGTCAAAATCATTTCCTAAAATATTCATAAGTAATTTATAAATTGTGCAAAATATTTTTAATAGGCCTACATTTTTTAAAAATCTCCCTCTTGCCAATAGGGAGTGCTGCAGCACCCCCACTTCCCGCGGCCGTGAAATCGCATGTTAGTTAGAACCGTGCAACAGCACGCAAATTAAATGTTTAACAGGCAAAGCTTTAATGCACAGGCAAATAATGAACTTGTATGAACTGCAGTGTCCTGTAAGTGTAACTCTACCACTATATTGTAGAGTGTCATGTGAATATACGGCGCGTTGTAGGCTACAGTATGTTGAGACGGAGGCGCTAGAACTGAACTGATAGAATACACTGTAGCACAATTCTACGATATTTCTTCAAAAGCAGATCTTGGAGGCATTTTAATCATCCACGATCAAAAACCGTCATATTGCACACCCCTACGCATTTGTATTACATTTCAAAGAGCTCCGTTATCAGCACCACAGTAGAAAATTAAACCATATCCTTACCGGATGGGCACGAAATGGAATGATTAATCAAAGAGAATGGTGGAAAAGCTGCTAAAAAGTTAACCAAGAGAATTGGAATTGGATTGGCTCACTGATCATGTTCAATCAGTTTTGTTTGCCATACATCGCTTCACATAGTCTAGTTGGCAGCAACACTCTCTATAGTGTGTTTTAAATCCCTGCTAAAAAATACATGAAAAAAATACATCCAGCATGGGATGTTGGTTGCTGGTTTGCTGGATCCCAGCATAGGATGCTGGTGGACCAGAATATGTTGTCTTTTGGGTGCTGGTATGATCCCAGCAAGACCACAACAAAACTTGTGTATGTGTTACATCATATTTCATAGTGTGTGTTTGTACTTAAATATAATTTTTGTTTAAAAAATATATATATTTTAATAAATTATTTAATAAAGAAAAACACATGTTGCTGGTTACACATTTACACAGTAAAAATCCCCAGTGTTAAACAAACACTGGTCAGTTTTCATATGGTCCCAGTCTATAGAGTGTAAAAGTAACAATGAAGCAATGTTGCAGTTAGTGAAATAAAGTAGATTCATTCTACAAATGATGATAGAACATTGGTGATGACACCTGCAGTTAACAAGCAGAATTACTGAAGATAAGAGGAACAACAAGAACAGGATAAAAAGGAAGAGATGAGCAGAACCACAACAACTTGTCATAACTCAAAAGGAAAAAGTCAGAAGGATCCAAATGCGAGTGAACAGTAATGAGTTTATTGAAGAAAGAAGAGATGCTGGTCAGAGTCGAGGTGGGCAGTAGAATCCGGGCTCGGTAACGCAGGGACGCAATGGGCAGAAGTAGTCACTGGAAAAGCAGCAAATCCATAAGAAAACTCGGGAAACAAACTCCACAGGAACCAGGATTGGGAACACAGGAGACAGCACGGTGAGCGGTGAGAATATCCCTGGAGAGCCTCAAACAACGATCTGACAAAGACAGGACGAGGTAACAGACAATAAATAGGACTCCACATTCGAAACAGCTGGCGCTGATCAGCTCATCAGCCATGCTAATCAGCCGCGCTGATGAGCCACGCCCATACACACAAACACGCACACACATAGCGAGGGTGAGTCAGTGAACCCATGAACCGTGACACAACTACAAATGACTTACAGCCACACAGCCTTAAATAAAAATCAACTGCAAATAAAATCAATATCTCACTAGAGGAACTCCAAAAACAGCATTACCATATTCACTTATTACAAACCAGTTTGGTTTTATTTATTTCATATGATACATTAGGAATGGGCAAATTAAGCCTCATGAAAGCACTGAGGCTTTCCCCTGAATGTTTCGGTAAAAGATTCAAAGCACCAAGAGTGTTGAAAACAGCGCCATCTTGTGGCAGGTCAAATTTATAGCAGCCATGTTTATGAGCAGCTGAGTGCGCAGCGCCGTTGTTTTATCCATTAAGCACAAATAAAAACCTGACAACGCTAAATGTTCAGTTTTCTGATAATACAATTCACATATTAAAGTGTGGCAATAAAATAAATGTTGGTCTAATTATTTTATGGTTTCTATGCTGTTTATGTGTCAGAATATATGATCATGTAACATAGGCTGTAGGCTTATTTATATATTACACACACACACAAAAATGTTAGTAAATGGACTTAAACTTCCAAAAACCTGTAGAGTAGTGGTCTGGGTTCAAGCATTCCGACACGTGAAGTGAAGCATTCACGTGACTGGAAAGAAAGTGAGGCTTCATTTTTCGTTGATCACGTGTTTCTCTGAAAACAATACGCGCTCCGGTACGGAGCTTCGTAAGAAATTGCGCTGCGTACTCGATATGCGCTTTGAAGCTTCAGTGTCAAATGTAACATCACTATGATACATGTACAAAGGTTGTTGTAGTCTGTTTAAAGATGTTTCGCCATTATGGTGATTAGTTTTCCCTTTAGTTGAGCACTTGGCCATTGACTTTGGTTGACTAAATTCTCTTTCAGCAATTGTTGAAAGTGTATGCTCATTTCAACAACATGTCATGTTCCTGGCTGCACTGACATAACTTTTACTATATGCACTTTGAAAAAGTCTATAAAAACAGCAACTTTCAGTTTTGAACTTTCAATATCAAGTTTTTACTAAATGTCCCATTGAAAGCGCTCTTCTCATAACCCCTGCTATTGAACAAACTGGTAATGATTATGCTTTTATTAGGCATTTATTCTTTAAATGTTTTTATGCTTTTTAACTGATCTGTGTACAGATCTTGTGAAACAGGAGACCATTAATGCTTTGAAACGTTTTACCAGTTTACTAGTTACTGATTAATAATGTAATCATTAAAAATTTCAGTTCCCTTTCGTGGTCACTACGAGTTACGTCAGTGACGACGAATTGGGTTTCGCTTAGAAAGCCTCACACCTTCGAGTATACAAAACGAGCCAATGGCAATAAAATGCCATGGGTCTGCGGAATTTGCATAGCGTAAGTCCGCCCCACCTCGTGGGTATATAAGGAAGTACGCTGGCAACATGCAGATATGTTTTCGCTTATCATATTGCAGATATGAGTTCTCTTCACTCCTACAAGCCATTCTGAATCATCTTCACTCTACGAGACGAGCGGCTCTTCAGTGTGTTGGTGTGACGGCGCGTTCCAGCGAGATCACATTGCCTGCTGCTGATCTGTGCAGTGATCTGCTGACAGTGTGTGTGTGTGTGTGTTTCTCCCTGGGCGCTTCAGCACTCTGCTGAGCTTTTTCCTCTCTCTAAAAGAGCTGCACGCGGAACGTCTTTTTCAAGATGGCTCGCCCGTGTATTTACTGGATGTGGGCGCGTGATTCATCTGCCTAACCGTCACGAGCGCTGTTTCGCGTGTTGGGCTTAATCACTCGGCAGCACTCGTAGATGAGTCATGTTTTCATTGCGGGAACATGACCATCGTGCTCAATGATCTCCGTGTGGGTAGAGTCCCCTCTGCCACACCCCAATCTATCTCTTCCTCAAGAGGGGATACTTTGGCTGGTGGCCAGGGTGATCTGAGGGTTACGATGCGGCATAATACCGACGAGCATCCCTCGGGCCACGCCCCCCTCCACATCGCAAACCGTGGGGCTTCCGTGTGTGCCTGGTTCCTCTCTGGGACCCAGTGTTTTCATTCAGGGCTCCAGCAGATGGTGTCATGTCACTCACAGCATCACAAGGCGGCTTGATTCCTCTGGAAATGAGGGTTCGACTGCGTTGCCTCCCTCGGGAGTGTCAGCGTTAGTCGAGTCAGATCCAGAGCTGATGGCCATGCTTTCCCGGGCAGCTGAAAGCATCGGTTGGAGTGGCGCCGCAATCCTCCCGAGCACTGTAGGCTTGACGATTGGTTCCTGGGCGCGTGTTGCTCTACAGCACTCGCCCCCAGTGCCTTTCTCCCGGACGTGCATCAGGACGCCTCCAGCTAGCGAGAGTCCCCGTGACTTATCGCGGCCCACGGGCGTCCTCCGCCTTCGTTGCACTCGATCGCGTGGCGATCATGGGCTGTATGTTCTCTGTCACTATCGTGGCACAGGCATGCAGTGCTGTGTGTCGCCTTCGAGGCAGTGCTGACCCGGGAGTTCTGTCAGACCAGGCCGCTGTGGAATGCTGGTCCTTCCCTGGCCAACACTGACAGAATGCGGAAACTCGACCACGCCTCCACGCAGGGACGCTATGCCTCCCATGTCCGGGCTGGTCGATCCGCCACGCACACTACTGATCTCGCTCTACGGGCGACATCGGTACCTGCATGATCCCTGGGCTAGGTGATGTCCACAAGTGTGGTCCAGGAATGGGCTTAGCCAGGTTGATGTGAGGGGGTCTGAGAATTCATTTTCTCAGCTCCACCATGTCCCAGGCTGGGCTCCTCGGCGGTGTGGTTGAGGACTGTACCCTACTGATGCCCCTTCCTCTGAGCCCCAAGAGGCTGTGGATGACACGCCGTTCACGAGCCTCACTGCTGACTTGCCTCTGTCAATTCGAGGGCAAGAGTGCGGTTCCACAGCAACGCCACTCGGGTTGCTTCAGAACTGACTGTGTGATCGAGTCCCGAGGTGGGAATGGCAACACGGCACGTTCCGAGTCCCAGTGACTCCAGCCTGCCGTCAGACCTTCACCCTGTGGACGAACCTCAGCTTTCTACGGGCCGGAGTGCCCTTAGAACGAGTTTCCAGGCATGTGTTGTCTTAACAGATGCCTCCACCACGGGCTGGGGCGCCATGTGCAATGGACAGCACCTCCCTGGCCAATTCCTCTGAGGAAGGACCTCCTCTCTCAGGGATGGGGCACCCCGTGGCACCCTCGCCACCGATCTTTGGAACCTTCACGTGTGGCTCCTGGACGGGACGAGGCAGGTTTGAGTACCCTACCACCTACGGTGGTGGCTACCATCACTTCCGCTAGAGCATTGTCCATGAGACATGCCTATGCGTTGAAGTGGAACCTCTTCATCAACTGGTGTTCTTCCCGCCGAAAAGACCCCGGCCTGGATACGTGCCCAAGGTTCCCACCACACCCTTTCGAGACCAGGTAGTGAACCTGCAAGCGCTGCCCTCGGAGAAGGCAGACCCAGCCTTGGCACTGCTCTGTCCAGTACGCGCCCTCCGTGCTTACGTAGACAGAACACAGTGTTCAGGACCTCAGACCAGCTCTTTGTCTGTTATGGTGGGAAGCTGAAGGGAAAGGCTCTCTCCAAGCAAAGGTTATCGCACTGGTTAGTGGACACCATTGCTTTGGCTACCAGCAGCAAGGTCGACTCGCCATGGGCTCTAGCGCATGGCGCCTCGCTAACAGACATCTGCAGAGCTGCAGGCTGGGCGACACCTAACACATTCGCGAGATTCCACAATCTCCGAGTGAAGCCAGTTTCTTCTCATGTACTCACTTCAACCAGCCGATACTAGATTCTGCTCAGGTGTCTTCGCTTGCTCGCCATTCCTCTCCACGGACGGGATACGTGCGATTATTCTCCTCAGGTGAGCCTCCCCGCAGGCCCTGAGTTCCTCCAGTGCTGTTGACGCCAACACCAGAGTTATGCCACTGGCAGCTTTCGCGCTTGGCTAGGTGCCTCCATGTGCATGGTTCCCCCTCTGGGCGATCCCCACGTGTGTATTTCCACTGTAAGCCTCTCTGAGCATGTGTCTTTCCCTCTGCAAGCCACCTTGCCACCCCTGGGGTTGAAATATTCCACCTGTGGCTGGACACCCCAGTGATTCCCCATATGCATCCCCCTCCGGGTCATATGTGTATTCCTAAGAAATTACAAAGTTATAATCATATAATTCAATAAATCATATGTTTTAACCTTATGAAAATTGTTTTTCCTTTGCATCATTAATGTGTAAGATATAGAAATATGCAAGCAAAAACAATCTTTGTCCCCAAAACACTGCTTGCATACAGACAGCTGGCCTAGTCACACTCAACTCTGCAAGACCATGCTGGTGAACCAGCTTCACCAGCTCCATTTTGCTTGAGAACAGAATATGCTGGTCCACCAGCTAGACCAGCTCTATGCTGTATTTTTAAGCAGGGATGTTCTTCCTGGTAAAATCATAATCATATATTTGTCTTGTTTTAGGTGATTTCAGCCCAGCAGTTGCCTAAACCTGACAAAGAAAAGCTCAGCTCCATCGTGGACCCTCTTGTATGGGTGCAGACTTATGGGGCTCCCATAGACAACAACACAAAGAAGACACACCGCATTGACAATAATGGTAATTCAGAATTTTTTTTGACATTTATTAATTATACACCAATGAGCCAAAACTTTATGACCACCTGCCTAATATGCTGTTGGTCCTCTGCCTGCTGCCAAAACGGCGCCGACCCACTAAAGCATGGACTCAACAAGACCCCTGAATGTGTCCTGTGGTATCTGGCACCATGTTAGAAGAAGCAGATCCTTCAGGTCTTGTAGGTTGCGAGGTGGAGCCGCCATGGATCGAACTTGTTGGTCCAGCACATCCCACAGATGCTCAATTGGATTGAGATCTGGGAAATTAAGAGGCCAGGTGGCATATTACAGAAATATCTAACTTTTGAATCTTATCTTATCTGTTTGGTAACCATGGCAATTTCAGTTAGAACCTCATTTAGAACAAAAGCTATAACAAAATGGCATTTCTTAAGTGCATAATCTTATTTTAAATACAGATAGGAAAAGGGTAATACAGAAGCATCCTAACTCCACAAAAAATTCTAAAAAGTGTCTTAACTTTAGTGTCCTAACTTCAAATATATTTGAAAGCCAACTCTAAAAATCACATAACAATAGCTCTGTCTGAGAATGAAGTCACATTTATTAATGATACAAGATGAAGACTCCCATGAAATATACTGATAGGCTTTGCCTTTTCTACCAAGCTTATCAAAACGTATCTTTCGGCAGCACTTAATTTAAAGCACACGTATTTCGTTTCTCCATTCTCTAGCACTTACTTCAAAGCAGCTGCTTTTCGCGTTGTTGTTTGCTTGGTAACAGACCTGAGAGTTGATTACCGAACACGATGGAGCGGTTAAAGATTTCCTAACTACAGATGAGATTTTGTAAGAAGGATAAGAATCCTAAATCAAGTTAAGATTTGCTTCTGTAATACAAATTTGTGAAAAATCCTAAATTAACATGTCAGATCTTAACTTAAGCCTTAAGATAGAAAGGTTCTGTAATACACCCCCTGGACAACACCTTGAACTCTTTATCATGGTCCCTCTTGTGGTCCTCATTTGGGAGTCACACTTGTTGTCTTCGCGGTCAAAAGTGACCGGACACTGAAAATGTAAAACTCATTTATAACCGTTGCATACGCACAAAAGTCACCTTCATTTATATAGCGCTTTTAACAATATAGATTGTTTACAAAGCAGCTTTACAGCTTTACTCATTTATAACCATTACATACGCACAAAAGTCACCTTCATTTAAATAGTGCTTTTAACAATATACATTGTTTCGAAGCAGCTTTACAGTGATAATTGGAAATGAAAGTAACAGAGATTGTTTTGGCTTTACAGAAGCTCTAGAATAAAGTTATTGTCCAGCTAAAGTTAGTTTTTATTGATTCACTTCCGTTGCAAAGATCTTTAGTTATTAACTTAGGGGCCGCTTACACGACACGTTCCAACAGAAAACCCTTAACGCGCTCCGGTCTGCTCACCCGCACAACAAAAGTGCCTGGCTGCTCGAGAACGCAAACCCCGAAATAGGTTCCAAGGTGCAAGCCCTGAAAAAAATAAAATAAATAATAATAATAATTTTTATCTCTGCGCAAGTTTTAAAAATGCACACAAATGCGTATTACATGTTCAGTCTATAGGTATGCGCATTTGAATATATACAGTACTGTGCAAAAGCCTTAGGCATGCCCCCCCCCCCCCCCCCCCCCCCCGGTTTACATTTCAGTTTACATTTCCAAACATTCTTTTTGCCATTAATTGTAATTAACCAGTGAGATTTGTGTATGCACAAGGAGTCTGACAACAGCCGGTATGATCTGATCTCACCATCATCGAGTCCGTCTGTGATTACATGAAAAAACTGAGACAGACTAAATCCACAAGAACTGTGGGAACGTCTCCAAGATGCTTGAAGAAACCTTCCTGCAAAGCTACCTGAAAAACTATGCACAAGTGTACCTGGACAAAAGCCGTTTTAAACGCAAAGGGTCGTTACACCATATATTGATTTGAATTAGTTAATAGAAGTTAAATGATAAATAAATTCAATTTGTGATCTTATTTTTGAAAGCATTCTCACTTTACAGCATTTTAACACAAGTGCCAGTACTTTTCACAGTACTGTAGCTTTGCAGGAAGGTTTCTTCAAGCATCTTGGAGACATTCCCGCAGTTCTTCTGGATTTAGTTTGTCTCAGTTTTTCTTCACGTAATCACAGACGGACTCGATGATGGTGAGATCAGGTGGAAATGTAAACTGATATTTCCTACTGACACACTACAGCAAAAGATATAAATAACTGACTTAAAACCATTTTTTTTGGTTTTAACATATTAACATGCCTAAGACTTTTGCACAGTACTGTATGTGCGCAGGCATGTAGTCTTTCTTTACAACTTGACCTCAACAAATTACTTGTCTGGCCTTAAAAAAATATTTAGGCGCAGGTCCTTCATCAGATCTGGATACGGCGGACTGCGGTAAACCTCGGGATAAACAGAGAGACTAATATTAGCGTAGACGCCATTCTTTTTATGATGTAACGAGTACATCAGGATTTATGGGGAGTGTTCCCGGTTCCGGCTGACCTAATCTATGCAGCCTAACATTGAATTATAGAAGTTTATAATGTGTTATGTGTATGCTAGGTCAAAAAGATGTATTTTAAGTCTAGATTTAAACTGACAGAGTGTGTCTGCTTCCTGCACAATGTTCGGAAGACTGCTCCAGAGTTTTGGTGCTAAATAGGAAAAGGATCTACCGCCAGCAGTCAATTTTGATATTCTAGGTATTATCAACTGGCCGGAATTTTGAGATCACAATAGACGTGAAGGACTATAATGCGTTAAGAGCTCTCTCAAGTACTGGGGAGCTAAACCATTTAGTGCTTTGTAAATAATCAGCAATATTTTTACATTTAAATGATGTTTAATAGGGAGCCAATGCAGTGTTGATAGAACTGGGCTAATATGGTCATACTTCCTGGTTCTAGCAAGAACTCTAGCTGCTGCATTTTGGACCAGCTGTAGTTTATTTATTAAGCGTGCAGGGCAACCATCCATAAGAGCATTACAATAATCTAGCCTTGATGTCATGAATGCATGAACTAATTGTTCCGCATTTGTCATTGAGAGCATATGACGTAATTTAGATATATTTTTAAGATGGAAGAATACGGTTTTACAGATACTAGAAACGTGACTATCAAATGAAAGATTGGTTTCAAAGAGCACACCCAGGTTCCTAACCGACGACGGAGAAGATTTGACAGAGCAGCCATCAAGTGTTAGACAGTATTCTAGGTTACCACATGAGGAAGTTTTTTGTCCAATAATTAGAATCTCTGTTTTTCAGAGTTAAGTAGTAGGAAATTACTAGTCATCCAGTTTTTTATATCAGCTATGCATTCTGTTAATTTTGTGAATTGGTAAGTTTCGCCAGGGCACGAAGAAATACAGAGCTGAGTATCATCAGCATAACAGTGAAAACTAATGCTATGCTTCCTAATGATATCTCCCAAGGGTAGCATGTACAGAGTGAACAGCAACGGTCCTAGTACTGAGCCTTGTGGTACTCCATACTGAACTTGTGATCGATAAGACATCTCTTCATTTCTTTCATCTCTTCATCTACAAACTGATAACGGTCAGACAAGTATGACTTAAACCATGCTAATGCAATTCCAGTAATGCCAACATAATTTTTGAGTCTATTTAAAAGAATGTTGTGGTCAATAGTAAGTCAAATGCAGCACTAAGATCAAGTAACACTAATAGAGAGATACAACCATGATCGGATGATAAGAGCAAATCATTTGTGACTAATGAGAGCTGTCTCAGTACTATGGTACAGTCTAATTCCTTACTGGAAATCCTCACAGATACCATTTCTTTCTAAAAAGGAACATAGTTGTGAGGATACTGCCTTTTCTAGTATCTTTGACAGAAAAGGTAGATTCGAGATCAGCCTGTAATTGACTAATTACAGGCCGATCAGGCCCTGAAAGAGGCGTATGCCACTTCCGACGCACAAGTTGTGAATTATAAAAACAAACTTGACGGGAAAATGTATATGCACCTGCATGCAAACTCTGACCCATACGTACAAACATTTTGGAGATGGAGCAGTTTGGCAAAACTGATGGTGAGCTGAGGTACTGACGGCAGATGCAGGAAAACCACCTTAAATCTTCATTAGGAGTCCTAATCAAACAGTGGCATGTTCACAATAACAGTTTAAATAAATAAAAGAATAATTTAAACTATGTTTTAAAAATGATATGGTCACAAACAGGTTGTGTAAACACACACGAAGAGGAAGGAGTGTAAACAGGTAATCTTTAAGAATCCACACAGGTTAAGTCCAACATAGAGTTAAAGGTCCCATTGCATGAAAATTTCACTTTATGAGGTTTTTTAACATTAATATGAGTTCCCCTAGCCTGCCTATGGTCCCCAGTGGCTAGATGTTTTGATGGGTATAAACCAAGCCCTGGGTATTTTTGAGAAAATGAAAGCTCAGACGGGCGAATCTAGAAATCTTCACCTCCCCTTTCTCTTCTTTGTCCGCAAAAAGATTTTGGCCCGCCCATGAGAAAATGAGCTGCGCGAGCGCGATATTGGTTTTTCCTCGAGAGACATCATGGCTTGCAAACGAGCGAAGCATGGCAGTTGCTCTGTGTTTGGATGTACAAATGAACACAAAAGTATTTTTTTAGTTCCTTCATCCGAGCCTCTGAAGAACCAGTGGGTTATGTGAATTTCTGATGTGTAATTGTTCAAGTTCAGACAGATAATCTTTCTCTCAAAACCGTTCAATACAGTTTATGCATCAGTAAATCAAGCCAGTGACTAAACGATCAACTTCACGTCGTTTCTCTTAGTAGGATGAAAATAATCTTACTTAAACTGTGATTAAAATATATATAGAAAGCGATCAAAGATCAATCCCTTTCCAATCGCCCAAGCTGTCAATCACACAGCGCGAGTTTATCTGGACACTTGCCAAAACTCATTATGAAATCAATGACGCTGTTACACTGCACAACGAAGCTCTTACTGTACTTACCTCATGTTTGCATTGGTGAAATCATTAGTGAGAGTGCAGAAACTGCGCTGCAATGATAAGATCTTCATTCACGCGATCAACAGGCTGTCATCTGCTCAGTGCTCATCACTGCAACCTTCTATGTGATGGGAATAGATCTAAATACTTAAAAAACTTCTCACGATTCGTTAATCCCGATAGCTGTAATAGTAAAAACGTATAATAGATGTAATAGTAAAAGTTTTCGAGAGAGTTCCACATGTAATGCTAGATCAGTGGTCTCAAACCGGTTCCACGGAGGGCCTAGTGTATGCAGGTTTTCTCTTTTACCTTGAACCAAACTGATTGAGTAGGTCACTAATTGGTTAAGATCTCCCCTCACCTGGTAGTCTAGGTCTTAATTGGGCACTAATTGAAGGGAAAGACCAAAAACCTGCATACACTAGGCCCTCCGTGGAACCGGTTTGAGAACTCTGTGCTAGATATTTCATATGCAAGCATGTCAGCTAATCACAGCAGTGGGAGTTTACACTGAAGTCTCACAGCAGACACGACCCTTCAAACAGAGCGTTCAAATCAGAGGCTAAAATCAGGCTAGGAAATATGCCTTTTATTTCTAAATTATAACAACTTTTGATCTAAAAAACATACTAACATTATAAGGGCACCCCAGGAAACATTCTAAAATAATAAAATAACCCATGCAATGGGACCTTTAAGTGATCCAACACAACCATAGTATAGACGAGACCAGACAAAGACACACACACACAGAACTGAACTTGAATAGTCAGAGGATATTGAGATGATTGATTAGTGCACAGCTGAAACTAATGAGTGTCCATGACAACAAACTAACTAAGGAAAAACGGTTCTGACTAAAAACAAGAGTCCATGTGGTGCCAGAGTGTGACAGGATGCCTCCTCCCGGAAGGCACGTCCTCGCGTCCTCGGAGGCAAAGAGGAGGAGATGGCAAATGGTTGGCAAAACAGGCAGAGGACACATGAGGAGGTTCTGGAGGTGGACGGCCGACCAGGAGGAGACGGAATACAAAAGTCCAGGGTGGTGCAGAAGGTGGTAAAAGCCATAGAGGAGCCTTGAGCAAAGGAAGAAGGTTACTGACCCAAGCCACACTTGAGACTGCGCCCCATGGCACAGGATGGAGGAGCCATGGAGATGTTGTCACTGATGCCACCATGAGGACGACTGGAGGTGATGTCATGGAGGAAGGAGCCCACCGCACAGCCGGAGAGCCGATGTAGCGAAGGGACTCTGACGATCTAGGCAGCTGCAACGTAGCCGCAGTGACGACCCCCTGAGATGGTGGTAGGGATCCGGAGGGCTCCGTCTCGCCTGAGGGAGGGAGGAGCTGGCCAAAGCTGAAGGGGTGCAGGGCCGGACAGCAACGACTCAGGTGGCGCCGACGTGCTGAGGGAGTCCGGTGAGGCTGAACGGCCGATGGTCACTGCCGACAACGAGGGAGGAAGTAGGGCCGGTGCAGGAGCCAGGGCGACGGGTCGAGTAGGAGTGGAGCACACAGAGGCAGAAGGCGGAGCCATTGGCTTCCCATAGCCAGGAAGAGATGGCTCCCAGCAGTCCCAATGTGGATCCTTGCCACTGAGAGGAGGTTGAAACTGAAGGGCTGATGGGAGGCAGCAATGACTGGATGGCAGGTGTGGCTGGGGACTGGAGAGGGGCTTGGAGAGTGATGCAAAATCCAACAAAAAATAAAGTCTCAAATATTTTGGAGAGGTGGTGGGAGAGGGAGGTTGGGTGGGACCAGAGAATTAGAGACATAACAGATTCAGATGGTAGCAAACTGGGCAGAAAGTTAACCTCTCCAAAATCAAAACAGTTTTCCCATGTGCTTGCCAAACACTCACTCTCAGTGGCGGGAGGTTGGGTGGGGCTCACTTCCATACCCTCGTATTCCACTAGCACTCCCTAGGCCAGGGGTTCCCAAACTTTTCCATGACAAGGCCCCCCAAATACCACTAGGTTCTGGCCAAGGCCACCCTTTTGCAGGATGTGTTATTGAACCCATCGACAATACTACGGCAAATGTAGAAATAAATAAATAAAACATCTTCCACACACATTGAGTTTGACCTGCCGATACAGATTTTAGCCGATTCCGATTTCATTTTTTCTAACCACTTTACAGCACACACAAATATTTATTTTCTATATATAATATTTTTTTATAAAACACCACTTTTACCCAAACTGATTAATAAAAACAAGTTTAAATGGGTAAATTTTCTATAAATATTTTTGAGTCTTCATTTTCTTTTCTGACATAGCCTACTCCAGTTCTTGTTAAAACACACTATACATGCAAATCATGCATTTTAGGTACTTTTGTACGGTGGCCGAGAGAGCTCAACGCGCTGCAACTGAAGAAAACACATGCAAATAGAAAAAACACCCGCAAATTAAGAAAACATCTTCATCAGTTTCACAACACATGTGTGCTCCAAATACTCACAACACAACCAAATACAGAAACGCGCTGCAAAAGTTCACAACACAACCAAATACAGAAACGCGCTGCAAAAGTTCACAACACAAACAAATACAGAAACGCGCTGCAAAAGTTCACAACACAAACAAATACAGAAACGCGCTGCAAATAGGACAGAACACAACGGAAATGTTTCCGGGGAACCCAATAAGTGACGGACGGACGATTGGGACGTGCTTATTGCTTGTGAGCTTTACCTATGCCCTACTCTCTTAAAAGGGCAGAGCCCTTGAATTGGGCACTTTGGAGGGAGCGGGGCACTTGTGTGCCATGTTGATGAAGGGAGCAACCAGAGAATGTCTAAGCAACGAAAGACAACGTAATTTCCTCATTATTTTCACCTGGGATGTTCCCATGACAACGCAGCGCATGTCCATCAGCTGAATAGCTGTTCTTACCAGAAATATAGTATTATTGCTGTTAACATAACTGTTGCAAATAAATATACATTTTATACAACAAAGTTTTTAAAATATGTGTTATATCTGTGTGTGAGTGTCTCAACTTTAAAACTTGCCGTCTCATATTTGGACCCTAGCTGCATTCTAACATTTCTTATGAAACTTATTTTAACATAACATGACAAAATGTGTACAATGTAACTGATGTATAGATTAATGTCATTCCCTCATGTTCTTTTTCTCTGTCTTTATTTATTTATTTTAGTCTTCAGCTCATTGTTCTTTTTAGTATTCTTATGACATTGAACATATTGTAAATACATTTTGTATATTGTATACAAAGTTGTATGTCATAAACGTGTCATCTCTGTATGTTTTGCAAAAAAAATAAAAAAAAATAAAAGTAGACAGCTGTAAGCATGTCCCAGCCGGGTCCGTCACTTATTGGGTTCCCCGGAAACATTTCCGTTGTGTTCTGTCCTATTTGCAGCGCGTTTCTGTATTTGTTTGTGTTGTGAACTTTTGCAGCGCGTTTCTGTATTTGGTTGTGTTGTGAACTTTTGCCGCGCGTTTCTGTATTTGGTTGTGTTGTGAGTATTTGGAGCACACATGTGTTGTGAAACTGATGAAGATGTTTTCTTAATTTGCAGGTGTTTTTCTGTTTGCATGTGTTTTCTTCAGTTGCAGCGCGTTGAGCTCTCTCGGCCACCGTACTTTTGTGTGAAATCATATTTATTTTGTCCATCAAAAGTGCAACAAATTATTATAATGCTATTTCATAACAATACTCATATTAACAAATATTTTTTAAAGGACAAATCAAGTGAAAAATGAACCTAGGGTTAATTAACACATGGTTACCGAGTCGATCGTTCCCTGCGATGCGTTTTCATGAAAATCTAATGTATAGAGTTTTATCTTTAAAAACAGATTAGCTCATAGCAGTAATATATGGGGCACAGAGTAAGTAAAAGTAAATCGCTAGTTAATACCACTAACAAGGCTCAAAATAGCCTCACACTAACACGGTAACATAATGAGGGTCCTTACATACAAACCGAAGCATTGAGAACTTTGTAAGTGTACAGACAGTTTAATAAGAAGATACTTTATAAAGACAGTACATTACGCGTTGACATGCAGGATCCATCTTGGAAAACAGTCTCGACTAATCGAGTCACGAACGCCGTCGATAGGATAGCTGGTCGATAGGAGTTACGTTTGTGAAATCTAACGTAGCACGGCGTTCGTGGCTCGATTAGTCGAGACTGTTTTCCAAGATGGATCCTGCATGTAAACGCGTAATGTACTGTCTTTATAAAGTATCTTCTTATTAAACTGTCTGTACACTTACAAAGTTCTCAATGCTTCGGTTTGTATGTAAGGACCCTCATTATGTTACCGTGTTAGTGTGAGGCTATTTTGAGCCTTGTTAGTGGTATTAACTAGCGATTTACTTTTACTTTTACGCCTTTATAGCCCCATATACTACTGCTATGAGCTAATCTGTTTTTAAAGATAAAACTCTATACATTCGATTTTCATGAAAACGTATCGCAGGGAACGATCGACTCGGTAACCATGTGTTAATTAACCCTAGGTTCATTTTTCACTTGATTTGTCCTTTAAGGCGAGACACTACAGGTGAATAGGGTAAAATTTTAAAATAATACATATCACCATGAAACTTCCTCAGTTGATTTCTTCCACAAGTATATAAAAAAAATGTATTACAAGTTTTAGAAATTTGTATGTTTAATTATGCAAATTAGGCATTATCTCATTAAATATGCACGATTTTGCATATATTTTCGGTAGATAGATCTGAACATATGATAAAGCCAGGTGCAAAATTCTTTTTTCATTTTGTTTACACACAAGATGAAAATAAAAACTCAGAGGGATTTCAGGATATATGCTTTCATTACCTAGGGAATCAAAATATACTGTCCATAGCCATAAAAAATAGATTTTAGCCATATTTTTTTTTATTAAAATATCACATAAATCAGGCCAGGAATGATTTATTAACAAATCCCTCTGAAAATATCTTCACAATACTGCTAAGGGTATAACTGGAAAGTTTGGTGTACATAGGTGTTACACAGGCTGAGATGTTTATACTGGAGAATGACAAAAAACTCATTTTGAGAAAACGGCAGTTAAAGATTTAAATAGCTCTAAATGAGAAATCGGCGTTAGCTTTAAATCCCCCTTTGGACATTCATGATTGGTTACTGATGGAAAGGAAATGCCCATATTTGGGTTACATAGCGTTGTGCAGGAGACTCAGAGCTTCACAAAGATACCGGTCATGACAGACTTCAGTAAACAGACGGAGGCTCACGGAGCTCGGCGTGTCGCGATGTAATGCTAACTTCCTGGTAAATTCGGGAGAAACTTAAAGCCGCAAGTAAACAAAATGTAATAAAATAAACATCTTAATGTATATTTTCAACGTTTTCTTTATAGCAGCTTGAAAGAACACATATTGAAGGAGTAAACTAGCCCAAAATCTCAAAACTGACCACTGCATGAAAATCGATGTTTTTGCCTGCCGTGTCTCGCCTTAAGTTAGTTAAAAAATATTATTTTTTTAACTCTGTTTTTTTCCGCTTTTTTTCAACTTGCTGCGGCCCCCACTTTGAAAACCACGGCCCTAGGCGACAGATAGTGCAGCCGGCTCACACACCTGGTTAGGCATGCGGTGCTTAGGCTCCTTGGCGATGTTCAGCTCGGTCGCTCTTGTTAGCACTGGCCAGCGGCGGAGTCGCTCTCGTTGCCTGCGGTGGGCTCGGGGTGCCGATCTCCACTGTCTGGGTGTTGTTGCCTGGGCACTGGGTAGTTAGTGGGGCTGGTGTCATTTTTGGGCGTACGCCATTTTTGGCTTTCTGGCGCATGTAGACTTTTAGTAAGGATCCTATGCACAGTTTTATAAATGAGACACCTGGTGAGAGCAAAGAAAGAAAAACGTAATTCTATGGTGTAACCACTAGATGCTAGTATAGCTATCTACAGAGAGGCTTGTGAACTCCCTAGTAGTTTTAAGACAAAATGAATGAAAGCTTTAGCGTAAGTTCTGCCGGGAAGACTCAATTGTTACGTCACTTATTTTCTCATCTATCCAATCATGTTCTAATACTTGTAGTATAAAGGATCGGTACTTACACATGTCTGAGTTTGCAGATGCTGACGCTTTCATTCTTTCCAAGATGGTTCCTTCCCCTCCATCCTCCCAACCACCACCAGGATGGTCCCTTCCCATACCTCACAGGGGGTCGGCTGCACCCCTGCCTTCGTCTTCAGGCAGGAAATGCAGAGTCCGTACCCTTGGATTGCGAGCTACGAACTTTATATCATATATTGCTTGCTGGGCTGTTAATAAACGTATAATTGTTACGGTATTTATTCTCCCGGGTCTTTCTGGTAGAACTTACTTTTAAGTTGTGGATTTGAACGTATTTTTAGAAATTCTCAAATACTACTTTTTGTCAAGTGTTTTATATATATATATATATATACATTGAAATTTTGATGTGACGTTAATACTACGTTATTACTACGGATCCGGGCCGTATCCAGATTAGATGGTGGACCTGCCCCTAGACACGACCACAATGCATCCCTTAAGTGTCAGCAGAGATTGTGTCAACTAGACTCTCCCCTGTGAAGGTCATCATTGACACGACAGCCATCGGCACTGATCCTCAACAAACCCGTCTCCATACCGTGTGAGGACTCCGATCTTCAACCAGATGGAACTGGATAATTTTCTGATTGTTCCAATCCAATCTGACTTCTGACCTAAAATGCTGCCTGAATCATAATCATACACTGTTCGTTCGTTGGCCAGAGGAGAACTGGCCCCCCGACTGAGCCTGGTTTCTCCTAAGGTTTTTTTTTCTCCATTCTGCCACCTGATGGAGTTTTGGTTCCTTGCCACTATCGCCTTTTTCACCTTTGTCACCTTTGTTTCTATTGGCTTTTGGCTTGCTTAGTTGGGGACATTTAATTTAACATTTAATTATTATTCAACTAATTATTATTATTAATATTCAACAATAATATTGATCTGCTTGCATTGACACCATTATATGAGAACTTAACTGAGCTGGATGATGACATCACGGTTTTCTCCAGAGCGGCTATATATAAATTAACTAAATTAATAACTTTTTCACAACAAAAATGAAACATCTCTGAACTTACTTAAGCTGGACTGTGACGCTATTTTCTTCTGGAAACAAACTTTGTTGCAATATTTTCCTGTTATCTCTGTAAAGCTGCTTTGAAACAATCACTATTGTAAAAAGCGCTATATAAATAAATGTGACTTGACTTGACAGTCAAACCGAGATGGTCCTCACTGCAGAACACGAAATCCAGGGGGAGGAGTTGGATCCAGATCCAACTCCTGCCACCTTACATATACCTAAACCTACCCATCTCCACCCCCTGATCCCTAAACCCACCCCTAAACCTACCAATCTCCACCCCGAGTCCCTAAACCCACCCCTAAACCTACCAATCTCCACCCCTTACATCTGGATCCAACTCCGCCCCCTGGATCTCGTGTACTGCAGTGAGGTGCTACTGGTCAAACCTGGATACAGAGAAAGCATTTTGTTACACATAACATTACATAACAAAAATGAACTAAAATGCTTTATCACAGCTTAATCCATCTGGATCTGATTTTTTGTGAATTTTTTTTCTGCATTGTGGCTGATTTGTAGATTGTACGCATCAAAATGTTCTGTATTTTCGTATTTTTTTGCCCATTTCCCATTCATTTCCTATGGCGGTCTATGACCGTGAAGACCACAAGTGTGACATTTTTTTTGTTTTTTTTGTTTTTTTTTACAATCACTTAGCCTTTTCAAATCATGCCCTCAATTTTTGTGTGTTTTCATATACCAAGTGCCATAAAAGTCACCAAGTTTCATTTTAAAAGTGACCGAAGACACAAGAGGGCTTTTCCTGAACAATGTGTGCAGTGTGGCAAGGTGCATTATCCTGCTGAAAGAGGCCACTTCCACCAGGGAACACCATTGTCATGAAGGGGTGTACCTGGTCTGTAACAAGGTTTAGGTACATACTCCCTCCACCAGCTCCTCGTAGTCCCACAATGCATCCTGGTGCCATCACTTCACCAGTTAAATAGCACCGTCGTCCACGTCATATAAAAGAAAATGCGTCTTATCGGACCATGCGACTTTCTTACACTGCTCAGAAATCCGACGCTAACATGCCCATTGTAATTGCTTTCAACGGTAGACGGGTCACCATAGCCACTCTGATTGGTCTGCGTCTATGCAGCAGTGTCATGCTGTGTGTGTTGTGACACATTCCTCCCATAACCATCATTAAAATAATGACTTAAAGAGCCACAGTAATGATGCCACAGTGGACCTTCTATTGGCTCTTACCGGACAGGATAGCCGTTGTTGCCCTCATGCATGGATGAGCCTTGGGGGCACAACACTTTCTCACCGGTGTTGTGGTTTGTCCCTCCTCGGACCACCATTGGTAAATTCTCATCACTGCTGACCATGAACAACCCACAAGCCTTGATGTTACTGCGATTACTATGACAGACACCTTGCCATAACAATTTGCCCCTTTTCAAAGTCACCTAAATCTTTATTCTTGTCCATTTCTCCTGCATCCAACACATTGATTGCTAGAACTAATTGTTTGCTTACCATCTAATCTACTCAGACCTTAATATGTGGCCTTGTTAGGAGATGATCAGCGATATTCGCTTCAAAAATGATTGGTCATAATGTTTTGGCTTATCAGATGTGATTTAAACATGTTTTACCCTCCTCAGGCTTTAACCCCAGGTGGGACTGCACCTTTAAGTTCCAGCTTCATGTGCCAGAGTTGGTATTAGTACGTTTTATGGTCGAGGACCATGACTACGCCACCAGTAATGATTTTCTGGGCCAGTTTACATTTCCTTTCACAAGCATGCGGACAGGTATGACTTTTATTGATTCTTTACTGAACACAAACTGCCCTGTTTTGGCTGCACACACTTATTCTGTAACATTTGTTCTGCAGGTTACAGACATGTGCATCTGCTGAAAGCAGACGGCTCTAGCATGTCTCCCTCCAGTCTCTTCATCCATGTTAAAATCGCTCCTGGCTACAGCAGCCCTACCAGACAAGCGGGCACACATAGTACCTGAGAATAAAGCGTGCAGTTAAAGTACCTGAAGTGCCCCTTATCTGGGAAATTACAGTTTTTTACATCAACTTTGAGACCCAAAATTGCCACCACTGTGTGAGAGTTATATGTTTTTAAAAACATATATGTAGAAGCCATTTCACACTGTAAAAAAGGACCCTAACAACAATTTTAATTTAGAGAAACAAAATAGGAAAAAAAGATACTTTGCTAAATTCAATTTTATTCTAGTTTAATATATATAAAGCATAAACCCTACTCCATTGTTAAATCAATGCTTAAATATGGTGGGGTTTATGCTTTATTATATATATATATATATATATATATATATATATATATATATATATATATATATATACAGGTGCTGGTCATATAATTAGAATATCATCAAAAAGTTGATTTATTTCAGTTATTCCATTCAAAAAGTGAAACTTGTATATTATATAGACTCATTACATGCAAAGTGAGATATTTCAAGCCTTTATTTGTTATAATTTTGATGCTTATGGCTTACAGCTTGTGAAAACCACAAAATCAAAATCTCAGAAAATTAGAATATTACATGAAATCACACAGTAATTACACAGTGATACCATGGTTATTGAACCAGGTTTTGGTTCTTTTAGCAGTGTGGGCAGGTGCAAATCCTGCTGGAAAATGAAGTCAGCATCTCCATAAAGCTTGTCTGCTGAAGGAAGCATGAAGTGCTCTGGAAATGTCCTGGTAGACGGCTGCTTGAGTGGACAGCACAGTGGACCAACACCAGCCGATGACATGGCTCCCCAAACCAACACAGACTGTGGAAACTTCACACTGGACTTCAAGCATCTTGGATTGTGTGCCTCTCCATTCTTCCTCCAGACTCTGGGACCTTGGTTTCCAAATGAGATGCAAAATTTGCTCTCATCAGAAAAGAGGACTTTGGTCCACTGTGCTTTATTAAATCCAGAGTCAACACAGCCGTCTACCAGGACATTTTCAGAGCACTTCATGCTTCCTTCATTTTCCAGCAGGATTTGCACCTGCCCACACTGCCAAAATAACCAAAACCTGGTTCAATGACCATGGTATCACTGTGTAATTACTGTGTGATTTCATGTAATATTCTAATTTTCTGAGATTTTGATTTTGTGGTTTTCAAAGCTGTAAGCCATAATCATCAAAATTATAACAAATAAAGGCTTGAGATATCTCACTTTGCATGTAATGAGTCTATATAATATACAAGTTTCACTTTTTTAACGGAATTACTGAAATAAATCAACTTTTTGATGATATTCTAATTATATGACCAGCACCTGTATATATATACACACACTGCTCAAAAAAATAAAGGGAACACTTAAACAACACAATGTAACTCCAAGTCAATCACACTTCTGTGAAATCAAACTGTCCACTTAGGAAGCAACACTGATTGACAATCAATTTCACATGCTGTTGTGCAAATGGAATAGACAACAGGTTGAAATTATAGGCAATTAGCAAGACACCCCCAATAAAGGAGTGGTTCTGCAGGTGGTGACCACAGACCACTTCTCAGTTCCTATGCTTCCTGGCTGATGTTTTGGTCACTTTTGAATGCTGGCGGTGCTTTCACTCTAGTGGTAGCATGAGACAGAGTCTACAACCCACACAAGTGGCTCAGGTAGTGCAGCTCATCCAGGATGGCACATCAATGCGAGCTGTGGCAAGAAGGTTTGCTGTGTCTGTCAGCGTAGTGTCCAGAGCATGGAGGCGCTACCAGGAGACAGGCCAGTACATCAGGAGACGTGGAGGAGGCCGTAGGAGGGCAACAACCCAGCAGCAGGACCGCTACCTCTGCCTTTGTGCAAGGAGGAGCAGGAGGAGCACTGCCAGAGCCCTGCAAAATGACCTCCAGCAGGCCACAAATGTGCATGTGTCTTACAGCCCAACACCGTGCAGGACGTTTGGCATTTGCCAGAGAACACCAAGATTGGCAAAATCGCCACTGGGGCCCTGTGCTCTTCACAGATGTTGCAGGCAGCAGAACGTTCTCCATGGCGTCTCCAGACTCTGTCACGTCCGTCACATGTGATCAGTGTGAACCTGCTTTCATCTGTGAAGAGCACAGGGCGCCAGTGGCGATTTTGCCAATCTTGGTGTTCTCTGGCAAATGCCAAACGTCCTGCACGGTGTTGGGCTGTAAGCACAACCCCCACCTGTGGACGTCGGGCCCTCATACCACCCTCATGGAGTCTGTTTCTGACCGTTTGAGCAGACACATGCACATTTGTGGCCTGCTGGAGGTCATTTTGCAGGGCTCTGGCAGTGCTCCTCCTGCTCCTCCTTGCACAAAGGCAGAGGTAGCGGTCCTGCTGCTGGGTTGTTGCCCTCCTACGGCCTCCTCCACGTCTCCTGATGTACTGGCCTGTCTCCTGGTAGCGCCTCCATGCTCTGGACACTACGCTGACAGACACAGCAAACCTTCTTGCCACAGCTCGCATTGATGTGCCATCCTGGATGAGCTGCACTACCTGAGCCACTTGTGTGGGTTGTAGACTCCGTCTCATGCTATCACTAGAGCAGGGTTCGAAATGACTTAGGACTCTTGGGGGGTCCCCTAAAATTTAATTATTAAATTATTAAAAATTTTGAAGACTACCTTGCTTCACTATATACTGTAGGCAAAATTATATGGACCAACGTTGAAGGTGGGATAATGGTCTTGGGATGTTTTTCATGGTCTGGGCTAGGCCCAGTATTGTAGTGGTGTCTGGAGAAGTGGCTATAATCTAACAGGTAAATCTCTAACTCTGGAGCAACAAAGTTACAAGTTCTTTTTCCTCTTTTTCTCTCCATGATGCAGGATTCTAAATTAAGAAAAATAATATTAGCTTCCTAGATAGCTTACCAAGCTCTCATGTATATACTCATTCATGCTCAAATCACATTCACTTTAATCAACTCACAGACTTGAATTAAGTCCTGGTTATCTTTCGTAATCACTGACTGGACAAGTAGGTTGTTATGCTAGCTTTGAATAACTAGTCTAGCTGCTAGGTCTGCTATGGAAGCTTGTTTCCGCCACAGAACAAAACATTTTAAAAGATAATTGCGACTTTTTATCTCAGAATTGCGAGATATAAAGTCAGAATTGCGTGAAATAAAGTCGCAATTGTGTCTTATAAAGTCAGAATTCTGACTTTTTTCTCGCAATTGCGACTTTAGGCTATATCACGCAATTCTGACATCTTTTCTCAGAATTGTGAGATATAAACTGATATATAAAGTCCAATTCTAACGGAAAAAAAGACGGACTTTTATTTATTTTTTTACCTCAGAATAGTTTATATCTCACAATTCTGACTTTATAACATGCAATTGCGACTTTATATCATGCAATTCTGACTTTATATCTCCCAGTTGTGTATTATAAAGTCAGAATTGCGAGATATAAACATGCAATTCTGGGAAAAAAAATGTCAGAATCTCGCAATTGCGAGTTTATATCTCATAAATTCTGGCTTTATAACACAAAATTGCGACTTTCTATCATGCAATTTTGACTTAATAATACACAATTGCGACTTTATATCAAGCAATTCTGAGATAAAAAGTCAGAATTGTGAGATGTAAACTCGCAATTGTAAGAAAAAGTTTTATTTTTCACTCTGTGGCGGAAACAAGCTTCCATAGTCTGCTGTTATCTGGCAGATCATTTGGCTTCATACACATACAGCTAGCAAGAAATGTTGACAAACGTAATCTTCTAATCATTACACAGTTAATGCAACTTTTGATATACTCAAACTCCTGATATTTTACTATAAGCAATTATGGAGATATAAACATAATCGAAGCACTTACAGGATTTTCATTCAGGATTTCACTCTTTGTGAAGTTTCAATTTTCCGCGTTCAGCTACAGTGCGTGTCTGCGGGACCACCACAACAACAATCTGTGACGCTAGGAACTCACTCGGCTAATAGCTGCCCTGATTGCTGCCTCGCGCTAGGAAATAAATAAATTACTGTTATAAATATAAAACGTCACTAAAGACCTATAATTTTCACAATCATTTTTAATGTTAAAATATATTTGTCGGGGACCCCCCAAAATCCAAAAATAAATTCTTATGGGGGGTCCCTAATGACTTATGGAGGGTCCGGGACCCCCCCAGACCCCCCTCATTTCGAACCCTGCACTAGAGTGAAAGCACCGCCAGCATTCAAAAGTGACCAAAACATCAGCCAGGAAGCATAGGAACTGAGAAGTGGTCTGTGGTCACCACCTGCAGAACCACTCCTTTATTGGGGGTGTCTTGCTAATTGCCTATAATTTTCACCTGTTGTCTATTCCATTTGCACAACAGCATTTGAAATTAATTGTCAATCAGTGTTGCTTCCTAATGCCTCGTTTCCACTGAGCAGTACGGTACGGAACGGTACGCATTTATTTGCGTTTCCACTATCAAAAGTTGTGAATGGTACCAAAATGCCGAACCGTACCGTACCACTTTTTAGGTACCCTTCCATTGGGGTACCTAGCACAGTGGAACGGTACTAAAAAGTGGAACGGTACTAAAAGGTGGAGCTAGACTCACTGCGGGACGTTGATTGGTTGACAGAGAATCGTCACTTGCGCGTGCTACAAGGGGAATGACAACATAAGAAGCGCCATTTTTTAATATACAGTTTAATATAATACTACTGTTACTGTATCACGAAATGTAATTTTAAGAGTTTTTCAGGCGAGAATGTAGTTGTTTAAAGCTCAAATCTGTGGTTTATTTATAAAGATGATTTTTTTTTCCCCCGGTTGTGAGATCCATGCGTTCAGCGGGGCTCGGCGCTCATGTTTCCCGGCTGGATGAGCCTTTCCTCCGCTAATCTTCTGACGTTCGTCGCTTACTCCGACGGTAGTGGTTAAACATGAGATATAATTCGTCTTGTGTAGACCTAACGGGCGATCTTTGCTCTCGTGAATATATAATGAGTTCCCTGTCGTTTTGGCTGAGGGCTAAGTTTAGTTTCATATTAACGTTATAGGCTATTTGTATTTAACTTTACTTGTAATGTTAGACTAGTGCGATGCATTTGGATATTTGACTGAATTTTTGCTTTATTTCTTATTGTATAGCTTCTTGTACCTTTTACTTAAACTTTTATATCGGCTATTATTGATAAAACTGAAATTTTACAAAAAGAAATATGGTTTCTTGTCATTTTTTTATTACAAGATTGATGTTTATTACAACATTTGTACAAACGCATATATTGCCTGGAATATGTTTTTTTTTTTTTTTTTTTAAACGAAAAGAGGTAACGTTAGGGTTGTGTTTTAAATTTCGTTTTGTTATAAATAGAATAACGTATAACGTGCAGTGAATAATCAATATGCGTTCCGCATGAACCACATTTGTGTCCCTAAAATGTTTAATTTATTTAAATGAAAACGAAAAGAGGCAGAGTGGTGTTTTATAACATATTTCGTTTTATTGTTGCTTAAAATGTACATACAGAGTAACAGAGATAACCGGAGTAGCAGAGCGAGCTGAGTGACGCTTTTAAAAACGCGCTGTACCATTTGCATGTAGGAGTCGCACATGGCAAGTACAAACTTTGCGTATTTGATATTGAGAAAAGGCTAATGTCGGCGCTTGTCTTCTTGTGACAAACATGTCGAGGAGCAAGAACAAGATCTGCTGCATGTCATCCATAGTAGTTTACTATGTTCTTCTTCGCGCGAAAATGACGTTGATCGAAACACCACGCCTATCAAGTAAGGGTACTGTTGGCAGTGGAAACGCTAGCCAGATCATGGTTAACAGACCCGAACCGTACCGTACTGTCCTGTACCGTACCGGACTGCTCAGTGGAGGCATAAGTGGACAGTTTGATTTCACAGAAGTGTGATTGACTTGGAGTTGCATTGTGTTGTTTAAGTGTTCCCTTTATTTTTTTGAGCAGTGTATATATATAAAAAGCAAAAACCCTACTACATTGTTAAATTAATACTTAAACTAGAATAAATTTTAATATAGCAAAGTATCTTTTTTTCCCTATTTGGTTTCTCTGTAAATTAAAATTGTTGTCAGGATATTTAGTTATTGTTACTTATAAACAAGATATAAAATATATATATTATTACTGTCAATCAGTTAAAACATTAACTAGATTAATCACACGTTTTTTTCTGTGATTAAATAGTAACGTAGAAACAACATAAAGATGGGTCTCATTCACTAATAATTGTGTGGATCATTTCATATTTGTATGCACTGGAGAACTTCTCACGAAAAATCTCTGCCTAATTCACAACACGTTCGTACCATAGACTGTAAAAAAAGATGGACGACACACCTTCACTCTCTTCCATTGTTGGTACCTCAGTGACTTCCACAGTCACTGAGGTACCAACAGACTTTTTTGGAAGTCACTACTTCGAAGTCACTACTTTGCTCAGAGAAGCTGTCAATCACAGCTGTTAATCATGATGTAACACTCCAGTTTTTATAGCATTAAATAACTAACTAAGACCAAACTTATTTCAAAGATCAAACACTTAACCTTACATAATCGTGATAAAAACTACCTAAAATGACAGAAAACATCTTTGGATTTTTTTTTTATTTGAAGTATAATTTGATTGTTTAGTTTGCCTTATGTCCAATTAGACTAAATGGAGAGCACAGGGTTTATGACCTGTACTGGGATCAACCACATTGGGGTGATTGAGATGCTTTGGTTTCATTTTCAGGACATGTGCGGCACGCTTGGTTCGTACCAAGTGGCAACCTCTTTGGGTGCTTCTCATTTCTTATTTGTGCATCCTCGTATCCTTTCCTTGCGTCTCAGCTCCACCCCCTGTAGGATGTGAGGGAAGGATGCAAGGAAAGAAAATGAAGGCGGAGGAATCGAATGAAAGCTTTTTTATACATTGGAATACTTGATCACTCGAGCGTAACTTCACTGCATTATTAAGGATCTGCCCTTATGTTGTATTAGTTTGGTTATTTAAGAAATTCATAATAAATAATAATAAAGCAAGATACCCTGTTGAAATATGTGAGATGTGTGGTTTATATAAACTGCAAAGGTAAAGTATAAATTTAAATTATTGTGACCGATGTGAAGGGGGAGGAGAATTTATACGTGCGTCACGTTTAGTCAATAAAGCTCTTCCGCAAAGGATACACCTGTGTATCCTCGCTCATGACTCCTCAGGAAGCCTCCTCACTCCTCGATCCTCACCTCCTCGCGGTGCAGTTAGAGAATTGAGATGTCCTTCAAGATGGCTGAGCTTGATCGGTTTCCGGGTCATAGGATGGAGGACGGAGGAGCGAGGAGACGAGGAGGGATATTGAGAAGCACCCCTTGTCTCTCTCTTGAAGCCAACACGGAAGTGAATTGAACTGCAATTCATCGACCGTCCGCTTGAGACTGGATGCAAAAGTGAGTAAAATCTGTATCTCCCCCATGTTATAATACCCAATTTTACAGCAGAAAAAAATATGTTTACAGCCTGGTGCAAAAAGTGGTTTTGGTCTATATACCTAATTTTTCCCTTCAGGACAACTGTGAGGGGGGTGAATTTTTTTATAACTCATCTGTTTAAATTATATTAAGCTTTAAAGTTCTGCATAATTAAGGGCGTGGCCACTTGAGTGACAGGTGGATTGCGGCTATTGTCACTGCTAGCCGCTTGTCTGCTGTCTGTTAGCATCACGTCACCTCAGCTAATCCCAGCCGCTGAATTTGGCATCTCTGCCGTGTTTGTACTTATTTCGGGATTATTTCATACAATTTCATACATGCATATTATACCTTCGCCCACGCCGTTGGATTCCGTCGTTGTCGAGTATCAAGAGAACAACCAGTGTTGTTTTTCATTTGTTTTCCTCTGTGAACATGCGCTCATGAATGTCTGACAATTCCGTTGCTTTTTGGAGTTCAGTTTTAAAAACGTCTATAGATATAGACACTACACTTATTCTGCGGTACCGTTGCTCTCATGGAACAGATGGACTATGTATGCTTATTAACTTTTTAGTGTTAAATAAAAAGTACCGTCAGTTGAAATCCTGCAGGTGTCAGTGTTTTCTCTCTGTCCATGCAATAGATGCACACACTTGAATGAACGTGGATTTCTAGTGAATTTACTTGAACTTCTTGGGTAATATCTATGGTTTAATCCATTTGAGAGGCAGCCAAAATCAGAATTTAAAATGGACTGAATAACGTTACGAAGCTGAACTTGATGTGCGATGCTGCGCTGGCTGACATGTATCCGCATTAGTCACACACGCTCAGATCAATAAGTTACTGCATAATACATTTTTAACTAGCAGAATAAGGGGCCGATCACACCTGACGCATTTTTTTGCAGTGAGAGGCGCCTATTTTCAATTGGTTTCCTATGGCAGCGAGCGTTCTGCGCGCTGTTTATGCGCCTGCTGCGCCTCGCGTTTTTGAAGTTGAAAAAAAAGCAACTCCGAGCGGAAAAAGCGCCCGACGTCATCGCGTTTTTTTCCACTGTCCAATCGAATGAATGGAGAGGCGGGCCTTCCGTTTTAGTGATGAAAGCTACAGTTGCTTGAACGCCCGGAGAGTGCGATGATGGAGGATAAACTTGTGGTGCTCTCCCGGGTTACCAGGAGCTTAACGACTTCACGAACCGTAACTACCACAATGTTAACAGAAAGTAAATAAAGTTAATAAAAGGCTGATTTGACGTTTACTTGACTGACAGGACAGCTGTTTCAGTGGTTGCCTAGCAACATAAAAAACAGCGCACTGCTCGTTCTGTGTGATGGCAAGTGCTGTGCACCTCGCGTTTTCGAACCTGAAAAACGCGTCAGGTGTGATCGACCCCTAATAAAGCATCACGATACACATAGTCTCACTTTTAGTTGTCTTTTAACTATTATAGTATTTTGAAGGGCAAAAACATGAACTTTAACTATTGGCTTTACTTCTTCAAGTCAGCTGTCACATTAGTGCAAGGCCAGTAGCATATAGCATTAGCTCATATGCCTAAGCTAACTCGATCATGTCGAGCTAGGGGGCGTGGTTTCAGCACCAGGCTCCTCAGCTCCACACACGTCCCGCCTCTTTGCCAATTTTCTGTTATCTGGGAGTGAGGCACTGCCAAGATGTCGACGGACGGCTCTGCCCACTTTAGGCTTAAAAAACGCTCTTCAGAATCCTACGGGTGACGCCACGGACAGTCTATGGTTTGTACGCACATTAATTTTTTCTTAACCTTGTTGTAATATTAGTGAATTCGGAGTATTCTAAATGAGCGGCCACGTGCACGAGGTTAGTCATTTGCATAAAACACACCCAAACCATCTCCATATAAGGGCTTTCCGCAAACACTTTCCTTACAGCCTTTTGTCACTCTCATCCAATTTGCCGCTGTTTGCATACGAGCTCTTGCCCGATCCTCGAGCAAAGTCGGCAATCAAAAATATTATTCCGGGAGTAAATCCGCTACATTGTTCCACGAGTTGCGCCTAAAATTGCTATGATTGACAGTGATAACCGTAGCAATGGACTGGACAAAACATAGCAAGCACAGTCGGGCCGATTCCGGCTGAAACGCGTCACTGTTGGCTCACTGTTGGCACCGGTGAACAGATAATGGGCCAGATCCGTGCCGACTGTGCATAACACATCTGGCTGACTGACGGCTTTTTCTGTATGGGCCAGCCTCGGCTGAAAGCAGTTGTACTCGTGCTGGCTGACTGACGGCTTTTTCTCTATGGGCCAGCCTCGGCTTAAAGCAGTTGTACTCGTGATGGCTGACTGACGGCTTTTTCTGTATGGGCCAGCCTCGGCTTAAAGCAGTTGTACTCGTGATGGCTGACTGACGACTTTTTCTGTATGGGCCAGCCTCGGCTGAAAGCCAGTAGGCCAGTCGTGCTCTGACAGACGACTTGCTAATATAAAATGTATAATTATAATTAGTCTACATGCAGCATCAGCGCATTTCCAAACAGCCGATTTGTAATGCATTCCTTGTCCAGTACAGATCCTTGCACATAATGAATGAATGAATGAATGAATGAATGAATAAATGAATGAATAAATAAATGAATGAATAAATGAATGAATAAATAAATAAATGGGCTACATGCATTAATGAAGTAAAAAAAAAAAGTACAAACCTTACAAATAAACTGAGAGGCACATTTATGCGGTTGACAGACATAACACAGTATGTGGCCCGCCATTGGAACTGACGCAGCCAGTTGTCATGCAGTTTTGGCGGCAATTCTAAAATATTATGCGGCAGACGGACACTATACAGTACACGGCCCGCTTCTGCTAAGCGACTATCGGCCCACTATCTGTGGAACGGCCACTATACGACTGTCATCATCGATTTGAATCCTGCAGCGCACGAAACTCGCTCACTTGGACATCATCACAGGTAAGTGGAACATTGATTGCATTTGATGTTTAACGTTTGGAAAGTTTTTTGTTTTGTTTTGTTTTTGTTATCTAGTTAAAAGATTGTATTCTCCAGTAAAATACTCGCAAGGTATTAGTAAGCATATTTTAATGGTTATGAAGCAAGCTATAGTCACACGCAGGAACATTTAGCAATTATGGGGAGTAAAAAAAATAGACAGCACCTCCTTAAAGTTTTCGTGCTCTAGTAATCTAAGCATATAGCTTAATTGTATGGGACAGAATAATATTTACATCGTTAAAGTCGATAGAAACTCATGTTCCCTCGAGCTTTTCTTCATCATTGTTAGTTCAGCATTCAAAACAGCCCATCACGTCGTTATGACATTCAGCAGCACGAAATTTGATATATTCCCTTATAATGCTTGATCGGTTGATAAAAGGAATGTGAATTTGCATAAAATGATTAGTTTGCTGTTTCTAAATTATGTCACACTCAATCACTAACGTTACCGATTGTCTGTGTACTAATAGGCTAAATGCCAACGGCCGTTGTGACGCACTTCCGCTGAAATCTCAGCCACCGCGAATACTTCCGGCTAGCCTAAGCGTTCACTTGTTTTGGTAGCTGCTTTTAGTTGACATGAAGTCATCAAAGTTTAAATACCAGAGAGTGTCTGGTACTACTGCCGAACACTGCTGTGTGCCACAGTGCCAGGCATCCGGAAAGTACAATTCTGTACTTATTTTTTTTACTTTTCCTGCTGATGAGGAGCTGAGACGTAAGTGGATCGTCAATATACGGAGGGACAAATTCACCGTGACGCCTCACACCCGGGTGTGTAGCCGGCACTTCAGAACGGAAGACATCCGTGAACCAGCATCAGAAACAGGTCGTCGGCTGTTAAAAAAGGGTGTCGTTCCAGTTTTATTTGAGTGGAACAACTTCTCCCTTCCACCTACAAGACCGGGGGTTTGGGAGAGAAGGGAAAGACCACCGTCGCCAGAGGATGACAGGGAGGATACACCGGATTACGTTACACCGGACAACGTAACATTCGGCGTCCTCATGCAACACGACTATGCATCGAAACCTGAGGCTGCAGTCATTGATTTGGTGTTGGAGGAAAATACTTCTCTCCGGGAGGAAAATCGCCTGTTACGCCAACAGATCGAGGGCCTTACGCTGAGGCAGCGGTTCGGCATTCATCGTTTTGCTGCCTCGGACAATGATATCAGGTTCTTTACAAGGTACGTTTAGACAGGTAGGCTTAGGCTAACGTGTGTGTGTGTGTGTGTGTGTGTGTAAGAGAGAGAGAGAGAGAGAGAGAGAGAGAGAGAGAGAGAGAGAGTGAGAGTGAGTTGTGATGTGACTGAGGGATGCAGGAGGTTGTAAAGTGCAATATATCAGGGCAAGCATGGGTGTTGTAACGATTTTAAGCAGTGAGTCAGGACAGCACACATCCCAGAAAAAAAGGTTTTTGAATTTAGTATGTCCTCTGTAGAGAACACCAGGTTGTTTAAAAAATAAAATGACATGAAATTACATGTATAGACCAAAACAATGGTATTTTTATTTATTTTTATTCACCAATCAATTTCTAGGTTTCATGATTTTTTTTTTTTACCAAAATTTGTTTAAAGATAATTCTCAACTATGTTATGAAAGACATAGAGTAATGATTGGCAACATTTTTATAATATGTAAAAAATATTAACTTATTTCCATTTCACTTGTTCTGTCTCCCAAAATGTCTGATAAAGATGATTTTGTACCAAAACTCTTTAGTGTTTTAAATTTTGCACAGATACATTTAATTAAAGTTATGTGTGTACATTTTGTGTAGTTAATTATGAACAGTTATTAATAGTGTATCTGTATTCCATTTCTTTAGGTTTGCATCATATGATCTACTGATGCGTTTCTGGGGCTTGATTGCGAACTCTCTACCATCCATGGTCAGTGTTCGACAAGCACAAAGAGGAGCTCTCACAGAGTCAAATGCTACAACCCATTCCCTGCAGCCCATTGACGAGTTTTTCCTATTTTTGAATTACCTTGCCCTTGGATCTAAGCAACGGGACCTTGCTGACCGGTATGGTATCCATCAGTCCACGGTCAGCAGAATCATAACAACATGGAGCAACTTCCTGTTCACTGTACTCGGCTCAGTGAGGATCTGGATACCCGAAGAGGAGATACAGAGAAAACTGCCTGCTGACTTTAAGGACTACCCCGACACCACAGTCATCCTTGACTGCACTGAGATGAGGTGTCAATGCCCATCTTCCCCTCTCCTTCAGAGTGAGGTATTTTCCTCCTACAAGTCCCACTGCACTCTGAAGGGGCTCATTGGGATTGCGCCACATGGGGCAGTGACATTTGTCTCTGCGCTGTATGCTGGGTCTATCAGCGACAAACAGATTACCCGTGAATCTGGTGTCCTCAATCTGCTCAAACCTGGGATGGCTGTCATGGTAGACAGAGGTTTCCTCATTGATGACATTGTGCCCTGTAAGGTTTACAGTAGTGATGGGTCGTTCGCGAATGAGCCGGATCTAAGAGCCGGCTCTTGTAGGTGAACGACGGGAGCCGGCTCGCATATCTGAAGAGCCGACTCTATTTTTAAAAATATAGCCTATAGAAATTAAATCATTATGTAGGCTAATAATGAAATAATGAATGATTTTAATTGTATTTAAAATAATTGACTAATTCAAAAACCAACAAAAACATAATTATATAGGCCTAAAGGCGCACACACATTTGTTTCGACTGTCTGATCAGCCTCACATTCTGTTCCTGTCAATCATACACGCGATGTCAACCAATTAAACTGCATGAGGGAGGGCCGAGCTAACTCACACACACACACTAGAGATGCGGACAAACCACGGATCAGGCGGATGACGTGACAAAACATAATATTTTAATTAAATTTGGGCGGGTGGCGGTTGAACCAATCAAATGAAAAAAGTTTGCCACTAAGCAAACCTGCAAACTATTAGCCCAGCTGTCAGTACGATTGGAGGAGGCCTAAACGTCTCTGGGTTAACCCAGACTGCCTGGGTTAACCCAGACTGCCTGGGTTATTTTGTTATTTTGTTTCGATATTAGTTATATTTTAAAACAGCCAGTCGTAGCCTACCACTCGTGGAATAGGCATTTAAAAGAGAGACAGATTATGGTCTGATATGACTCAGAATTGACATCGGGCAATGGCAGCGCAAGATGTTCAGAAGAACGCAAGAGCTAAACTTCTACAAGCTCAATAACATCAACATAAAAAATAAAAAAAGAAGGTAAGAAAAATAGTCATAACTTTGCCCTTTAATTAGATGTGCAAGGCAAGCAGACAAGTTTTTGGGTTGTTATGGACAATTAAAAATGTGAATATTCACGTTGCACAGTTGTGTGGTGGACTTTCAGCGAGTTAAAACATATATTTTTTAAAGAGCCGTTTGTGAGTCAAAAAGAGCCGGCTCTTTTCAGTGAGCTGAGTCAAACGAGCCGGCTCACGAAAAAGAGCCGGAATGCCCATCACTAGTTTACAGGCCAGCCTTCCTCTCTGGCAGGCCTCAAATGTCTGCATCTGAGGTTAGGGAGACCCAAGCCATAGCACGTCTAAGGGTGCATGTGGAGCGCTCCATTCGTCGGGTCAAAGAGCACAAGTTTTTCGATTCTGTGATGTTTTTGGGAGCATCAATCAGCTGTACACGGTGGCTTGTCTCCTTACGAACTATGAAAATGGGCCACTGGTAAAGGCCTGGGCAAAGAAGCCTGAGATCTGAGGATTTCCGGCATGCAACCACACTGTATATTTATACACTTTCATAAAGGCACTGCATATCAGGCTTTCAGCCAGACGACCTTCAACAAGGCATTGCACATAACATACATAAAAACTATGTATTATATGTGGAGTGCACTGATGAGGGACGTTTGAGTAAAAGCTTGATATGCACGCAGTGCTTTTATGAAAGATTTATGAAAACTTAGTGATATTAAAAATAATTGTTAGTAATCTGCTTTTGTTTGGTCTCTTATTTTTTAATTCCTGTCTCTTACCTTTTAAAACTAAACTTAAAGCCGTACAAAACACCAAAATGCTTAGATCCAAGTTATTAATTACATTAAACATTACACCACAATCAAAACCATTTCACTGTGTTACGCCCCATCTAGGGGAAAAGGGTGCAACATGAAAGACTCAGAAATATGCAGGATATTTGAACAAAGGTACATTTATTTACTTAATTTGGGACTTTTGATTCAGGAGCTGACTAGGCCAAAATAACAAACAAAACAACCTTGTCTTTAAACCTCTTTCCTAAACCCTTACCCAAAAGAAAATAATAGAGATCAAACAGTTAACAAACAAAAAATGGCATCAGACTTCTTACTTTCCCCAAAAAATCAGTATTTACAATATATTTACAATCGGGCAAACAAACTGAAAAGGGCAGTCCAAATCAGTGTCAGAAACAGGCAAAGGGTCAAATATACCAACAAAGATATTCAGATACAAACATCTTTCAATTCAAATCAACAATACTCAGTTTCATATACTCTTAACACTCTGAAAATACTCTTATTAATTGGCCAAGAAGGCACTGAGGAAGAAATAAAAAAAGAAATAGTCAACTTTTTCTTTAATGGTTTGTATGACTTGCATGTCACGGGGAATTCTCTGAATGAACATGTCATCTTCTGTGTAAATGACAAAGTCACACCAGTCACACCCAGAAATCAACATTTGTCCCTGGACCTGCCAATAATAAGGATGGGTTCGCCTCAGTGTGTGTGTACCATCCTTTATCATAACGTAAGGGCAGTCCACATAGCTAGTTACATTTGGGCATTTAATTTCTACCAGGCCAAACACTGGCTGCCCCTCAGGATCGTACACAATCCCATCAGGTGTTGACCCCATCCATGGTGAGTCAGGGTGGATCAGGAACCCACATGGGTAGTGGTTGACTTCCCTCACCTTGCAGTACTCCTCTACTGCTACAGGCTCCAGGGCAAGACCCCGACGCATGTCAGCACTCTGATGGCTAGATCCCAGAAGCCTTTTTGCCAGGTTTTCAGCAGAGCTTTCCCCCCGGGTGTGGCAAACTTCACTAAATTTAGTAGAGGTGATGCAGCACCTCCTTAGTTGGTGCCACTCAACGCAGGAACTCTGCTCTCGCGTGCTTTTCTCAATTTTGTGTGCCGTCTCAAAAGATGTCGCAAGGGATGCCAGATGATGGTGCTGATGTTCAGAAAACACAAATGCACAGGTAGGGGGTCCCAGTCTGTAATCCGAGAGTGGCAGCTGTGGGGGAGAAGGGGCATCTGTGTGTGGACAGGTACTGGGGAGTGTCCTTACTGGTAGCTGATAGGAAACCACACTTCCCTCCTGCACCGGACCGAACATGGACTTAACCAGAGGTACATCACTGGAGATAGCCATTGCTGTGATCATGGGAGCTTCGTCTGCACTAAGTCCATGGTACGCCTCCTGAACTTTCAGAGTGGAGATGTCTGGCAGAGGGCAGTTAACTCCTTTATACAAATTGCTCCTGTGAAAAAAAGACAAACAAATGTGTTAGAATTAAGAAGTACATGTGCACAGGCAATGAGTTTTGTGCGTGTGACAGATCGCAAATGTATATCGCAATATGCATATCGCAATGGCTTGCACTAACTGCGGTCATGAACAAAAGACAAAGAAAATCACTCACTCTTGGCTGAATAACTTTAGTAGCTTTAATAAGAATCAGTCAAAATTGTAGGGATGTTTTCTTGTCACAAAAATAACATGAAACATGTAGGTTATATAATTTTAAATATATTTTTAAGATAATTTAAGTTTATTTTACACACTTTAAGCATTATTGTATCACATATTGAATATCGATGTATAAAATATATAATTATATAAATAATGTTCATAAATCAATTTCCTAAACTTAAACCTCTATAACTTTTTTTGGTTTCACTTTTTTAAACTTTTTTTTTTTTTACTTTTAAATGAGACCACACTTAAGTCTGTGCTCTCAAGGCTTTTTGACACAGCCATTTTTGTCCACCATGGACCTATCACCTATGTGTAACTTTCTTTAATTGATGCACAAGGGTTGCGCAAGTAAGTACTTCTGAGGGTGCATAAATGAATGTGTGCAAATGGATTTGTTGTGTGTGTTTAGTATAGATAACAGCACATATCTGATTCCTTCTGCAAGTCTCCTTTCTTTTGGCCTGGCTGATGTAACGACCATGTCATTAACAGGACCAGGTTTAATACCCTGCATCAAAATAAAAACATGTTTGAGAAACATGCACAAGTTATAAATACATAAAATGAAAGAGTCATTAAAAGGCTTGCTACCATGGTCCTTGGTTTGTGCCACTTTTGTTCAGTTTCTGTGCAGCTGAACACTGGGGGAACTGATGTAAGCCTCAGCTGGGAGTAGTGCGCTGTCTGGTACAGTAGAGCTGCCACATGACTCCACACAGGTACACTGGCATCTCAGTAACTCCACTGGCTTTGAATCCCTCAGCACAATCTGTTACAACAACAAATATTTGTTAGAAAAATGTACCAGCTACAACTGCAATTAAAGAGAGACAGCCTTTTACACACTAAATTTGTGAACTTCTGTTAGTGAACTTTAAAATGTGTAAAGTGATACAGGGATTGTTACAATTTATTTAGCTTATAGTTGACCATGTCAAATATAATAGATCATGATTAATCTCACTTTACTCATTTTAAATAGCAGTGCAGAATAAGTAATGAAGAAACTATGAGAACTCTTAACAAAATATAGCTTCTGTGGGAGTCATTAATTTTACATTCTTTCTTGCACACCCTGTATTCATATTTCACATGATATCTCAGGTACCATACGATTCAGTGCAATATGGTGGTGTTTATCTGGATCTAATTCACAGCAATGATATGACTCACAGAAACTTTATTTTGACAAAAAAAGGAACCTGTTTCTTCTGAACCTGAACTGAACCTGCACTGAACCTGCAGAATGACTTTCCCTTACACTCAGACAGTGAGGCTTCTGGCTTTTCCTCATAGATCTGAAGCACTCAGACCTAACCGTGACCTCTCCTGACTCCTTGTTTGAAACTGTGATTAACATAGAGACTAGGGTATTGCATTTCAGAAACACAAAATATTCATGACGTTAACCTATCACTCTGCTTACATTATTAACGTTGCTTCCTCACTGTGATAACTTTGGCTAGTAAAGAGCCAAGGAACTAGCATGTATAATTTTTTTGTAAACAAAACAGGCTTGTTAACTTACCTTCGTAGTTGTTTATATAGCTGGACACATACAATTTAAAACCTTTGTCCTTTTTTGATGTTGGTGTCTTCGATGTGGCCTGGATGATCCGATGTACATCGTTTGCCGTCATACTCGGCAGGTCCTGAAGCGATCGCGTAAAAAACGACATGGCTGCGGCAAACGTTAACGCGAACCGGAAGTACTAAAGCTGGCTGAAGAGTCCGGAAGCATCAGAACGGAAGTGCGCGGCATTTAGCCTATTGGGCACATAGACAGTATATAAACTGGACACAGCGACCCCATAGGTTTCAACGGAGAGAAGTGAAGCACATTAGAAGCCCTCATTTCCTGATTGCCGAGCGTACTGCGCAGACTCAAACTGAGCTTGACGACGTGGATGTGACATGAGCAGCCTGCCTGACAGTTGTAAGTTTTCTAGTAGCTGTGCCAAACGAAATCTGAACCATTCCCTTCCGAATCTTGCAGGGACGGAAAGCGGGAGTAGGATCTGTCCATGAGCTAGGAGCAGGAGCAACGTCATGACTTTCTATGGGCTTCTCCCTTGACTTTATCGGACTTTATGCCTCCACGTCCCCCCGATTGACTGCGAGCTTCTCTTCCTGTCTCTACGGTAATTTCCAGAGAGTCGCGTGGTTATGACGCAATCGTTAGCCTACTTTTACAAAAACTGCTTCTACGGGGCCATAACGTAAGATACAAGGTAATGGAGCCTTTTATACATTGTCGTGTTTCTTTAGAAATAAACCATGGACAAATGGAGTCTTTAAACGCCTCAGATGTAAAGTTATTCGCTGTCAAAGTGACGCCAAAATGAATGGGAGTCAATGGGATGCTAACAGCAGGTGAAGGCTTGTTAGCCAATGGCGGCTCCCGGGGGTACCTTCAAAATAATATGAAACGCTGCCCCCCTGATTGGGCATCATGCGGATATCTGGAATTTATAACTGTTTAGCCTGTTAAGGATCGCTGTGCCGTACACGGCACACCCACCCTCGGAAGTGACGCTGCATAAACTTCATTGTAACTTTGAAGCATTAAATCTTCAAAATATACGGTCATACAGCACATCGTTTGAAAGCGTAGACTCTCAAGATTCCATTAAGCCCACACACAAAGCATAATATGATTTATAACAGTCATAAAACTGTAATCTAGTTGTTAGTCACCTGAACTGGGCGGCGCCAATTCAGTTTGTTTACTTACCGTCAAAATTCTTCCCTCTTTCCACTTCGGTGAAATTGTCCAAAACAAATTGTTTTCATAAATCCCCAAGAGTCCAAGGAAATGGAATATCCAAGCCTTTTAATCCAAAACTATTTGTTCGCCTCACAATCTTGACATTTCTGACCGAATTACGATATAAAAACTGTAAACAGTAGTTCACTACCGGACATTCTTTCGACTCTTACTTCTCATTCGAGACTTATAATACTACATTTGGGTGTCATGTTTGTTGAGCAAAGTCTTACGTATCAAACAAGCCCTCTCATGAGCCAATAGGTAGACAATCCACTTCTCTCTCCTTCAATCACAGGCTTTGTTTTAGACCAAAACAGTAAGAGAGTGCCTGACAGGCTGCGCGCGCTGTCAATCTCGCACCTGGGTTTTCGATTGGATAAAAGCCTGGATAAAGCCGGCCAATGTCCAGTCAGTTCAGTTTTGATTGATGGAAGCATAGATATCATCTATGGATGGAAGTATTAGCCAACTAAAATCGATTGCAGAGAGGAGGAGTTATGATGGCGGAGTGAGCGGTAGCGTTTTCGCAGGCTCCGTTATTAAAGTCTTGAAATCGTCCTAAACATTTAATCTCCGACAGAAAAAACTCAGCAACTTCACATAAGACCTGCACAAACAACATCTCAGCCCCACGGAATTCTGTTTTCGAAGCTGACCACATTTGCTCGGTTTTTCTTTTTAATTTTTCTGCAACGTGAACGAGATGGCTAACGTTAGCAAAGCGGCTAAAGCTCAACTGCCAACAGACCACGACTATAATCTGACGGTCCTGCGCGAGGCATGTGAGGAAGAAGAAATAGAGGCAATGGAGGAAGAAAATCGGAAAATGTCTCATGACCACACACCTTTGCCTAGCCCAAATCCCAAGAAAATGAAACCAAAGAATCAAGATGTGGGAAAACAGCCAGGTGAGATAACAAATGAAACCATCTTAGATGCAATTCAAATTTTGATAAAGAGATTTGATGAACAAGATGACAGACTGAAAGCTTTTGAAAGTCGAATGGAAGCTAACACACAAGCAGTGAGAGAAAATAAGGAAGAAATAAGCAAAGTGAAGGAAGAAATGTTGCTGTTGAAAAAAGAAAATACGTCACTGAAGCAGATCTGTTTGGAGCAAGCCAGGTATAAGAGAAGGTGGGATCTTAGACTGATGGGCCTTCCTGAAAAAGACAAAGAGGATACAAGAGAGACTGTGATCGGCATCCTTACAAGAGTGATCCCGGTGTCAGTGGAGAAACTCTGTGAGTCAGTTGACACAGTGCACCGCTTGGGAAAGAAGAACGATGCAGTAACCAACAAGATGCCCAGACCTGTAATCATCCAGTTTGCCTTGAGAACTGTCCGTGATGAAGTATGGAGGAGATCAAGAGAGGCAAGAGTGTGCAGAGAGATGAACATTCAGTTCAAGGAGGACTTCCCAAAAGAAGATCGAGAGGCTCGTGCAAAGCTTTGGCCTAAGGTGCAAGAAACCAGAAGAAACGGGAAAAAGGCCTCCCTTAGAGAAGGATACGCTCTCATTGATGGACGCAGAGTTGACCCTTAAGTACTGTGTAGTAAGCAAATGCTCAGGCACTTTCTGCTTATTTAGAGCAAATTCAGTAACATGGTAAGATGTATTTAAGTTTTATAGAAAGAAACTCTCAGGTATTTTATTTAAACATATTCTGTTTGTATGAATCTTACCAGGTGAAAGTTTAAGTGATTTAACTGCTAAAAGGGGTTGTGAGGACTTCAATTACGAGTTGATGTTTTTTCTATATTTTTTGATATGTTAATCAGGACAACATGTTCATTCCTGCAAAAAAAACAAAAAACAAAGTTAAGCGCATTTAGGACAACCATACTTTCTTTTATATCATTGAATGTTAGGGGATTGAATAACATTACAAAGCGTAAAGCCATTTTTTTGTTTTGTAAGGATCAGAAATCACAATGCATCTTTTTACAGGAGACTCATTCTGTTATGGATAATGAAAAATTTTGGAAAATTCAATGGGGGGATTACGCCTTCTTTGCACATGGAACATCACACTCAGCAGGAGTCATGATACTATTTAATAGATTTCCAGGTAACATAATGGATCATAAAAAAGATACTGAAGGTCACTGGTTAATGGTGGTTGTGGAGACAAATGACAAACGTTATATTTTGATATGCATTTATGGCTTTAACAACCAAGCAATCAATGTAAAGTTGTATGCAAAATTAAGCCAACTTATAATTGAATGGAAAACAACATATGATTCAGATAAAGTGATATTGGGAGGAGACCATAATATAGCCCCTGATTCATAGATAGACCGGCTACCTCATAGGAATTCTCAACCTGTATATAGCGACACTATACTGTCTTTATGTACAACAACGTATTTAATTGATTGTTGGAGAGCATTAAATCCAACATCAGTTCAGTTTACATGGTATAACTCTGCAGGAAACGGTCAATGTTCAAGATTAGATTACTGGCTGATTTCATGTGAGTTATGTAGTGATATTTTAGATTGTAAAATATCAGCCTCGCCGCTTACAGACCATTGCATGATTAGTCTAAACCTATTAACATCCAAACAACAATTGAATTCTCCAAGTATCTGGAAGTTTAATAATGATTTCTTAAAAAATGCTGAATTTTGTGAACAGGTGAAGTCTCTTATCCCAGAGGTTGAAAAGCTAGACATGAATGATATCAGTAAATGGGAATGGTTTAAGTTCAAAACCAGACAAATAGCAGTTGACACAGGTAAAAAACTGTCATGTATAAGGAAACGGAAGCAAAAGGATCTAATTGACAAAATCAATCAACTAACAAGTAATGTACAATTATCCTTAGACAACATTACTGAATTAAAGTTATTGCAGTCCCAATTAGATGACTTGTACACAACAAAGGCAAATGGAGCTTATGTTCGATCAAGAGCTAGGTGGATTGAAAAGGGTGAAAAAAGTTCAACTTATTTCTTCGGACTTGAAAAACAAAGACAAAGTAAGAAAAAAATTAATAAACTTATGATAAATGGTATAACAATGGAAGATCAGAAATCAGTCCAAGATGAAATTAGTCTCTTTTTTGGTAACATATATAAATCAAAATTTAATAAATTAGATTGTGACTTTTTATTTGAAAAAATCGATGTAAACATTAAAAAACTGGATGTGGAAGACAAACACACACTCGAAGAAGAATTAACTATAAAAGAAATTGAAACTGCATTAAAACAAATGAAAAACGGTAAATCCCCAGGAATAGATGGGTTAACATCTGAATTCATAAAGCATTTTTGGGCAGATATTAAAAAGTTACTATGTAAAGCTTTTTTGGAATGTATTAAGGAAGGATGTTTGTCCCCTACCATGAAAACAGGATTGATAACCTTATTACCAAAACCTCAAAAAGATTTGTTGATGTTAGACAACTGGAGACCAATAACCTTATTATGTAGTGATTATAAACTTCTTGCTTTAGTGTACGCAAATCGCCTAAAGCATGTAATTGGAAAACTTATCGAAGAGTATCAATCGGCTTTTATAAAGGGAAGATATATTCACAATCATATTCGTCTGATTCTAGATATGATTGACTACCAATCATTCATTCAATCAGATAGTCTTGTTTTATTCATAGATTTTTTCAAAGCTTTCGACACCGTGGAACATGATTTCATGTTTACGGTGCTCAAAAAATTTGGATTTGGAGAAGGGTTCTGCAAAATCATAAAAATGTTTTATAATGATATTTATAGTTACATCTCCCTCAACCCTGGAATGACACCAAAAATTAAGATTTCGCGTGGTATTAGACAAGGTTGTCCTATCTCACCAAAACTATTTATTTTATGTACACAAATGCTAGCATATCTAATTGTAAATCACCCTCAAATTAAAGGAATCACCATTTTCGAGTATGAATATCGAATAAGCCAATTTGCAGATGACACAGTAATCTTTTTAAACGATAAATCTTTAATTGGAAAAGCCCTAGATATAATATCAGTTTTTTCCAAAGCTTCAGGATTATGTCTAAACCTGAAAAAATGTGAAATACTATGTCTGCATCCATGTGCTGAGACAAATATAGACTCCATACCTGTCAAAAATGAACTAAAATACCTAGGATTAATAATGTCTAAAGATAGAAATAAGACAGAACAACTAAACATTGAAGGGAAAATAGAGAGTATGAAAAAATCTCTTAATCATTGGCTCATGAGATATCTCTCTATTCTTGGCAGAATCCTATTAACAAAAGCAGAAGGTTTATCAAAATTAATATATCCTTGTCAATCTCTTTATGTCCCCCCAAAAATGATTAAAAAGGTAAATTCAATCATTTTTAATTTCATATGGAAAAATAAGACACACTACCTTAAAAAGTCTGTGATGGTTAAAGACTATAAACATGGTGGGCTGAAAGCTGCTGACTTTGAATCCATGATAGGTGTATTAAAGTTGAACTGGGTTAAAGCTTATTTGACACAACCAAATTCCATATGGTTCCACATACCAAAATATATTTTCCAAAATGTTGGTGGATTAGAATTTTTGTTAAGGTGTGACTTTGAAATAACTAAACTACCAATTAAATTGTCTGACTTCCATAAACAAATACTGCTCTACTGGAAAATGATGTTCACGCACAACTTCACACCGCATAGCTCCACCTTGTGGAATAATAGAACCATACTAATTAACAGAAAGACACTATTTAAACAAGACTGGTATGATAAAAAATGTTCTATATGTTACGGACTTGATGGATAAAAATGGCGATCTGTTGCAGTTTAATTCCTTTGTAGAAAAGTTTAATTTAAAATGCTCTTATAGAGAATTTAACCAAATCAGTAGAGCTATTCCACTTCCCTTAAAATTCATGATTAAAAATATCCTCACAAATTCAAATGTGACTGTTAAAATTCCTGAATTAAAAATTGGTGAATTGAAATTTGGAGAAAGAAAATGTAATAACAAAATACTTGGAAATGTGTTTAAAGAAAAACTATTCTATGATATCAAAAAGCCAACAAAAATAAAGATAACAGATAATCAAGTTACATTAACAAAGACTTGTTGTAGCTATCTTAAATGGCCAATTTCACCCAAGGTAAAAGAAATTCAGTTCAAATTAATAAATAATATTTATCCTGCTGCTGAAACCCTAAGGAAAAGGTTAAATTTTTAAGTTAATCCGTGTGTTTTTTGTATGACAGAACACGAAACAATTGAGCACCTTTTTTTCTCTTGTTCAGTCACAAAGGGGTTTTGGAAGGATGTTTATCGATGGTTAAATATTGGGATCAACAACTCTTTGTTTAACAAATTTCAGGTGATGATATATAGCCTATGGATGGTCTGTCAAAAAAGTATCTAAAATGGTGAACATTATTTTCATTATGGGAAAGTATCATATACACAAAAATAAGTGGAATAACAGCAAGCCCAACATAAACTGTTTTAAGAATGAAATTAAAAATTATATAGCATCTCTAAAGGTGTTATCGGAAGAAAACCAGTCCATAATTGAGTTATATGAAACAATGTCAGAGTCTCTTGCTCCTTGAGTTACAGTCCTATGTTCTTAAACACGCTTGAAGCACTATGTTGTTTGTCAGCCCCTGTAAAAAAAAAAAAAAATTTCTTTTATCTTACTTGATGATATGATGTGAGTTTGTACTGTTTAAAATGCGAGCACATGTTTTTTCCTCAAACGAGTTCTTGATGTGAATTTAAGTTTTATGACATTGTAAATTGAAAAATAAAGCTAATAAAAAAATAAATAAAAAAAAATCGATTGCAGTGATCGACAGTTTATGCAAGCATATTCGACAAATTCAAGTGCGCAATGTTTTCATTCACATGAGCGCTTTCGCCACTCGCGCGACGCACACACATAGTTCGCCGACCATAGACTGTAAACACACATATACACGCAATGTTTTGACACATGGAGCTTGCATAAATGCACGGATTTACTCCAAAACATATATCTGAGCATTTCTATCATGGATCGTCGACTACAGAAGAGATTTGGAGGTGTTTTTGATGAAGATGAAGATGAAGAGGAGCAGCGACGAAGAGCAGCAGAAAGTAATAGGATATTCATTATAATTATCAGTTTATTGCAATTTATTTGAGTAAAAACCACAATTTGTAATTACAAATGTTCTAAAACATTTATTGTTTTCTTTTTATATATTTTATACATTAGTTTGAAAACGATCACTTCTGGGATGTCTATATGTAGTGAGAAATCACTGTTTTTGCTATTAGAATTGTTCAAAAATAAAGGGAATTTTGTTCAAATGTTGTGCTGAAATCGTTTATTTCTTGTGTGGTTTGAAGGGCAGAACAGTTCTGAATTGATATACATGTATGTAGTAGGCCTATGTAGTGTTTACTCCTTATGTCAAGGTGTTGAGTGCCAGGTGTCCATTTGGAGTCTCCAAATTGCATTTTGGAAAGGACGCCTATACTTTTCTTGAATAAAAGCTTATAGAAACTACATTTTTGGGAGTATCATCCTCAAATTTGAATCTAAACATGGTCAGACATTCAGTTTTATCTTTATGGTGTTTTCAGGCCCTTAACATAAAAGTCTGATAATTTTTTCCCTAAGTGAAGTTAATTCAAAGAAATCGTGAGTCACTTTCATGTAAATTTGACCTTGTTTTATTCTGTTCCTATGCTACTTTGAGTTATAATGACTCTTGTGTAACTAAGTTTCAAGTGTCTAGTTTAAAAAAAGATCAGAGTTATGAATGTAGTCCATAGGGTTTAAGAGCTACAGACATTTGTATTTGGGTATGTCATTTTCTGAAAATTCTCAAAAATAGGGGCGCTTGTTAAGAGGTTAGAAATAAATGATCAATAAACTGTTGGACAGATTTACACTAGGATTTGTTAGCTCAACACCTCTTGTGCCGTGAACTTTTAAACGCGCACTTGCGCAGCGCTGCGCACAGTGACTCGATGTTGCTAAACCCCTTAACGCCCACTGTCGCGAATTTGCAACAAACCCCTTCCATTCAGACTGCAGGCGAGATCGCGTGTGTTTTCCCCCAATGCCTGTTTGTGCACATTCGATACATACCTAGGAACATTTTGCACGCACTGGTTTCTCATAGGAGCGGTCGGAGTGGGAACTACATCCGGTTCACCGAAGCTAATATTTTGGTTTGCAAAATCCGCATATCAAGGGCGCAAATGTGGAGAAATTGCCCAAAATGAGTTAAGTTGTGCTAAAATAAAAAATATGTACCAGCTTGTTGATTGCTTCTATAGCTATGTTATTCATATAGACTTCATGTGACGAATATTTTTTACGTACTTTGTAGATTTCTGTTTGTAGCAAATTTGCGACATTGGGCCATAACGGCTGGATTAGGCTAATGGCTACATATTATAATAATGCTGTATTTAGATGGTTTCAGCCAAAAAAAAAAAAAAAAATTCTTTTTTTTTTTTTTCCCACAAAAAATAGCATGTTAGGATATAACACTATAAGAATATATAATGTATGCACTGGAGAAACAAGGAAAGAGTTAAACAGAGTGTAACATGGAATGTATAAAAACTACTGTCATACTGTCAATGTTAGGGAGTAGGAGAGTGTTTTGTTTCTTGCTGTTGTCAAGATTCATTAATTTGTCAATTAAAGTTTATAAGTTCTAACAACTTTGTGCCATGAATAAAATCTACATACCTGAGATGGGAAAATGTGTTTTATTAATTTTACCATTTTGTAAAAAAAATTACCCTAAATGCCTGTTGTCGCAAATTTGCAACATACCAAAATTTCTATTTATTTGTTGTGCAAAAGTGAAATTGATAATCTCAACATTATTTACCATCTACTTAAAGGCAAAAACACACATAATTTTTTTTTTTATATACAGCTATATAAATTCGGGCGTTAAGGGGTTAAGCACATCATTCTGCACCCGGGCTGTGCATAAACTGTGTGTGCCGTTCTGTTTTAAAGCATATCATATTATCATAGTTTTGCGCACTGAAAGATTATTCAAAGATTATCTTGTTCTTGTTGTATCTATCATACTGTTCACCCAATTAAAAATCTGCACAATACTTAAAATAAACATCTTTTAATGTTATACTCTGTGTGTGTGTGTGTGTGTGTGTGTGTGTGTGTGTGTGTGTGTGTGTGTGAATCTTTACATTCATATACAATAATATAAAGTGTTTTTCATGAATGTATTTTATAAGAATACAAATAGTAATTTTTATTAACATTTTAGATTTGATAAAAATGTAGTACTGTGCACTTAAGACTTTTCAAAAATTACTTTTGCTGCTCTATACTCACCTAGTTTAATAAATTAATTTGCCATAGCTTATGATGATATGTTTTTATTCATTTGTTGTTTTTCTCTATAATAAAGTAGTGTCTATTTAGTGGATTCTTGACCGTGTAACAAATAAAAGAGTGACCATTAGTCCCACAAACACAGATGTAGATATTCTATAGTGATTTCTATAGTGATTTTTTTTTACACACACACACACACACACACACACACACACACACACACACACACACACACACACACACACACACGTGAATGATACATTTATGGCCTTTTCTGTGATTGGGCAGTATTTTGTGATTGTTTCAGTTAGTAGGAATTAATATGAGAGACAGAAAGAGAGAGATTTTTATACTAGTGCAACATTTTTAATGTTGATTTCTCATTTATCTGTTTCCCTAGGTTGGAGAAAGAAAACGGTTTCCCTAGGTTGGAGAAAGAAAAACTTAGGTAAAAACATGGATAGACGCAGTCTTAGAAAACGAGCAGTGAAACGTGTGAGTTCTATGTTTGATTCATTTCAAGATGAGTTACAGGCCTGTGGAGCTGCAGAGAACACTACAGTGAGTATCTGTAATTCACCTGAATACCAAGATCAGGGTGACCAGGGAGAAATTTCTGACATTAAAGATGATTCTCGGAGTGATGATGACAAAGAAAATGTCAGTATATCACTAACTGAGTCTTTGTGTGACTGGGCAGTTCATTTCAGGGTATCTTTAGTAGCTTTGACTGCACTTCTGGCCATCTTGAGAGTTCATCATCCTTTTCTACCAAAGGATGCTAGAACTCTTCTCAATACCACTACTTCTTACAACATCCAAACTGTAGCTGGTGGCACTTACCACTACTTTGGCATTTTGAAAGCTTTTTCAAAAAGCATGGAACGGGTCTGGTCTCACATTCCAAGCAGACATGAATTCAAATTGCAGCTGCATGTAGATGGTTTGCCTTTGTTTAAGAGTTCTTCGGTTCAGTTCTGGCCAATTCTTGGCTTGCTACAGGGTGTTGTGAAGAAACCAGTTGTCATTGCTCTATTTTGTGGTACCTCAAAGCCAAGTTGTCTGGGTGAGTATTTAAAAGATCTTGTCAGTGAGTTACAAGTGCTAAGCAAAGGATTCCTTATAAAGGGGAAACAGTGCTTCTTGAAGGTCACCTCGGTCATCTGCGATGCTCCAGCAAGAGCTTTCACCAAAGGAACAAAACTTCACAATGGTTACTCAGGTTGTGTCAAGTGTGTCCAAACAGGCATTTATCTTAAACATAGGATGACATTTCCAGAAGTCAACAGCCCACTCCGAACTGATCTTTCTTTTGAAATGATGTCTGATGAGGACCATCATGTCACAAAGTCACCATTAATTGTATAGGCATGGTGTCATGCTTTCCTCATGATTACATGCATCTTGTATGTCTTGGAGTGGTACGCCGACTGTTGGATTTGTGGATTGCATCAGGGCCCTTACTCTGCCGCTTGTCTTCTCATCAGATGAACCTTATCTCTAGTGAACTTGTAGGCCTGAGACGTTTCATTCCCATGGATTTTGCTCGTAAACCCAGGGGGCTTTCAGAAAGGCTCAGGTGGAAAGCCGCAGAGTTGCGACAGTTCTTGTTGTACACAGGGCCAGTGGTTCTCCAAAATGTGTTGTTGGCTTCAGTCTACAACAACTTCATGTTGTTATCTGTTGCCATTTTCATCCTTGCAAGTCCTTCATTGTCTGCAGATCTTCACGACTTTGCACACACATTGCTTGTGTCATTTGTGACACATTTTGGTGAATTGTATGGTCCTGAATTTGTTACTTACAATGTTCATGGGCTTACCCATCTTTCTGGGGATGTTCGAATACACGGGAATCTGGACCTAATATCTGGATTTCCATTCGAGGATTATTTAGGTAAGTTGAAAAAGATGATAAGAACCCCGCACCATCCACTGGCCCAGGTTATTTGGCGAATCTCTGAAATGGAACCTTTTACAGGAAATTATGAATCGTCACATGGAAAGAGAAAGTTGCAAAAGGAGCATAACCGTGGCCCAGTTCCACCCTCCATGATGGGTCTACCCGTACTTCAATTCCAGGAGCTTGTCATAGGTGGTACCAAAATTAATGTATCAAGCGAGGCAGACAGATGTGTAAAGATTGGTGGCTCCATTGCTTTGATTGACAATGTCCTTCAGTCTCAGGGCAAGATATATATTGTCTTCAGGGAATATGAATTAATGGAACCGTTTTTTGAGTATCCTCTGAATTCTTGTGAGCTGGGTATCTACCTGGTTGGCAAAATCTCATCAAGCCTGAAAATCATTCAGTTGTTTGATCATGTTGAGAAATATGTGAGGTTACCAAAACAAGATAAATTTGTTGCAGTGCCACTACTGCACTGTCAATGATTTAATTTAGCCCTTTTTTCTTGGTCAGCTTTGAAGTGAAAGGAGAAACTGAATAAAAGCTGCTAGTTCCAGTGTTCCTGTCATCATAATTATTATTATTATTATTATTATATTCAGTTTTTTTTATCAGTTTCCTTTGTTGTTAGTTTCTCTGTCTGGACCTAGAATCTCGGTTCGTTTGATTAGTCATTTCATCCACCTGTTATCATATAATTAGCTAAGTTCTCTGGTGTATAAATACTTTGTGTTTAGTTCAGTTCAATGTTGGTCATCTTCAGTATTAAGTTGGTTGTGTTTATTTCTCCTGTGTATTCCCAGAGCCAATGCAAACTGCTCAGTCCATCTCAGAGCTGGGTGCGGACCTCTGCCTAATTAGATTTGTGGTCTCCAGATCCACTCCCCTGCCGAGCCTCCACCCTTGAGTCTTCGCCCTTCATGCCGGTTCTGTCCGGCCATCTGGGTGATCCGGTTCCATCCGGAAATCTTCCTCCTCCTATGTCCCTGCTTGACTTCCTGGTCCCATCTTCTTTTTTTGTCCATTTTGTCAAGTTCCTTGTATCCATCTGTCCCACTGGTGCCGTCCTGCTCCTCTGCTCTGCCCCAGCCACTTGCTCCATGCAGCTATCCGGCGCTGCTTCGGGCTTTCCGTCCACCTGCTCGACTAGAGGTTGAGTCCCTGGCTTCACATCAGGCCTCTAGGCCCTTGTCTCCACCTCGACCTGTCAGCCTGGCAGCTCTGCGCTCCCTCGACTCCACCATGGTTCGTCAACCCTTGGACTCATCCCGGCTCCCTCTTCCCTCCGGATCAGCTGTCATCGCTCTGCCTCCAGCTGTGCCTCGACTCTCCACGCCTTCAGCTCCACCGGGCTTCTTCCCTCTAGCTTCTTTGTTGTCCCCACTCCCTCCGCCTCGAACCAACAGCTCCACAGTGGGTTTCCAGGCCCTGGATATTGCCAAATTTCTATTCTAAAGAGATTTCTAAATAACAATTCCCTTGCCACACTTGTATTTACAAAAATATTTGGTTTTGATTTAAAAAAATAAATCCTAAAATAAAATTTGGGCATAAAATGGGGTGGAAACATGAATATGCGCTAAAATATGTTTATATTTGTGTATATGCTTATCAAAACTAGATTTTGTTCTAACAGATATGTTTAAGGTAGTTGAGTTTTCCGAAACGAGGGAGGTGGAGCTGGTCCCAGGCATTTGGGTCGAGAATGGCCAGTGCTGTTGGCCTAAATCATTAAGGGGCATGGCCCTCTACCAGGCCATCAAAAACATGATGGCTCCCAACCAAGACTGGGACTGGTGGGAGGTCCGAACAATGTTTTCTACAGGTAAATTTTATATTTTCATGCTGGTTTTGACTTATTCTGCCATTTTAGTGTATACATGACCACTGGCTAAGTTACATTATTACACGACCCTCTGGAATGTGTGACATTGATTGGTCCATTGCAGCATTTGATCGAGCAAGTGGTTCATTATTAGATTATATTGTCCAACCCGCAGTATAACTGACCGTTTTTAGGCTCAACAATGTGTGTGTATGCTGTTTGTAAATTTTTTAGCCTGAGTCTTGCAAAGTAATACATTTTTTCCTCCTTGAATTGAACTTTTTTTTTTTTACAGACAGTTATGAAGAGGGCAGGAGGAAGGCCAAAGAGGCAGAGACCTGGTCAGATCTCCAGTCCGAGGCAGAACTGTCTGGCCAAAGACCACCTAGGCGTAAAATGTATGGATATTTTTTCAGCACATTACTATTCCTTGATGCTTTCATGCTGTATTTTAAGCAATATTTATCATGAAACATTGTAGAATTTGTCAATATAGTTGATTTAATTTTGATCAATTTTGTTTATTATTAAAATAGCAAGAATGTCCGTATTGGTCCACCCGGAGGTCAGGAGGAGTGTCTGTTAGACTCTGAGGATGAGTCTGCCCCACCACCCAAACAAAATGTGCCATCTGCCCCCACTATACACTTCCCTACAGGGACCCCAAACACCAGTTTCCCCTCTGATACCACCACCACTTTACCACCACTATCACCAGCACCACTTGGCACATTTTCTGACATGATCCAAAACTGGCAGCCGATGGACAATATGCCATGTGAGTTTTCTTTTGCTTTCTTATTTGCTTTTTTTGTAGGTATTAATTTTGTAGAATATTTTATCCTCAATTCAAGTTTTCTTTTGTAGCACTGCCAGGTTATCAGACATTTCGAGTGCCCCCCCGGCAATCATCAGAATCAGGTAGGACTAACAGTGAATTCCACTCAGCCATCATACTGGAATATGTATAAGTTATATTAATAAGTAAATATAAGTAATAAGACTAAGGACCAGATTTATTACCAGCTTGCACCAGTGTAAACTTTCTTTTGGGGTTAAAAAAACACTTTCAGGATTTACTAAATCACAATGAAAAATTAGTGCTGAAAAGGCATGGACAGGGTATTTTTGCGGCTGATGCAATATGCAATATTGTTATATTCTTAATATTAAATATTAAGTATATAAATATTCTTATGCAAGAAGTTGCATATGCATTTGTTGGAGTTTCACTATCAGATGCTAAATTTATGAGAGGAGAGTTTTTGAATCACAAAGTGATTTACTAAGACTTGTGCTCGTCAGTTTACTGGTATTTGCACCATTGTTGTTTAGTGGCCAAAAAAAGCAGCTGCCAATTTGCGCTGCTCTTGGTAGATTGCCTTGGTCATTATGGAAATGAATTGGTGAATCACTGCTGAATTTCAGCAGCATACAGAAAAAATGTCATATTTACACAGGTTTATATTTTTGCAATGTTCTAAATTTACTAAAAAATCTTTTTTGGAATTGCTCTCACACTAATTTGTCCTGTTTAGTAAATCTGTCCCTAAGGATGCAGATGTATATTTTTTTGTTACTTTTTATATATTTTCTTCAAAATCATGAACTTCTTTATTATAGCCATGTTGAAGGAGGTGTTGACAAAAGTAGAGATGGTGCTGGACCAACAAACAACCATCCTAAGACTGCTGCAACTGCGGGAGGCCCAGGTGCAGCCTTTAGGTATTGAGGAAGGTTTACTGCCCCTGCAAGACCTCACCCAACTGCTCAGTCTGGAGCAAAGGATGCAGCACAACCCAGATTTCAAGCAAACGCTGGTGAGAATTTCTTTCTTTCTAGTTATTAATTATTTATTTTATAATTTCTACGACATTCAGTGCTTGGGTCACTTTTTCCAAAACTCTTAATACAGTTGTCCTTACCAGCTTGGCACAGCAATAAATGTTACATTTAAAATGGACTACAACTACCAAATCACTTAATACATGTCCCAAACAGGTTTTCTGCGGGCCCTTAAAAAGTCTTATATTTGGTTTGATTAAATTTAAGGCCATAAAAAGTCTTAAATGGTACAACAAAAGTCTTAATGAAGTAGAAGAATTGGACATACCTTATTTATTTTTATATTGTATGGGTTTGTTCTGTAACGGAATACGGTTTTCATTTTATTTGTGCAGGACATTTTATTTAAAAGAGGTATTTAAAAGTCTTACATTTTAAAAACTCTGCAGATACCCTGCCAAATCATCTCATTGTTCCATAACAATAGCAAAGTTTGTCACTCAACAACGACCTTAAAAAAACAGATAGCGTTACACAGACTTGTTGTATAAAATTTCTTTACTAAATAAAACTCAATAGTTTTGAAAAGAGTATGCACACTTGTGCAAATGGCCCTGTAGTTAGAGTTTTGGTCATGTCATGAGAAAATAATTCATATAATTTTAAAGATGTAGGCTAGTCATTGAAATTGTGCCAAAGCAATGATAAATGATCCACAGTTTAGCCCACATAAACTGTTTTTTGTGCTCACTGTGTGAAGAGGTTTGAAAAACTGATATTAGTATTGAATAATTGGTCCTAGTGGCTGTAAAAAACAAAAACAAAAAAAAACAACTGTAAATAATTAGATACTAAAAGTGTTTTTTTTTTATTTACTTGGAACACCACTTTTGAAACAACATGAACATGAGGAAACAACTATAACCTATTTTGGTAGAGGTGATAAACAGACCGTAGACAGGAGCGCTGACACAGGTGACAAAGCAATACATATTTATTAATAATTTTTATATTGTTTTAAAAAAAAATTGGTTTCAGGTAAACTGGTTGGGGCTTATTGGTGGGGCGGATATACGTGACTGCACCTGGCGCATAATGAAGAGGGTGATTGCCAACTCCCTGGCGAAGAACATGAATTGGCGGGGAGTGAATGGAAAAACGCTCCGGTTACGACTGTAACCTCGGTTCCTTGAAGAGGGAACGAGCGTTGCGTCGAGTTTGACGCTATGGGAACGCTTTGCGTGATGACGTCTTGAAGCACATGTAAAATCAGTCCAATGGTGTAGCGGGACGTCAGAGGCGGGTGACGTCACGTACCAGGAAGCTATAAAAGCCGGCCTGAAGCAGGAAACAACAGCTTAGTAAAGTCTGAAGTCGTGCTGACAGGCATGAAGGAGATATGGCAAGGTGACGCAACGCTCGTTCCCTCTTCAGGGAACCGAGGTTACAGTCGTAACCGGAGCGTTCCCTTTCAAGGGAACTCGCGTTGCGTCGAGTTTGACGCTATGGGAACGTCTATACCAACGCCTCCATAGCTACAAATGTCTGTCCTGTGTGAAATCATAAAGAGCAGCACTAGGATGACAAAACATGAGACCCTGGAGCAGAGTCTAGATCCAGAGAGTAGAACCTGACGAAAGTGTGCGGTGAGGACCAGCCTGCCGTATCACAAACGTCCTGTAACGAAACTCCTGATATAAGGGCCTTAGAGGCCGCCATACTCCTCGTAGAGTGCGACCGGACAGCCAAAGGAGAAGGCTGTCCAGCCGCCTCATAAGCAAGTGAGATAGTCTCAACCACCCACTGCTCATTCTTTGCTTAGACACTGGACCTCCCTTGTTAGGGGAGCAAATGTCACTTTTACGCCACAGGGCAGCTCTGTGGACATACGCGTCTAACGCCCGAACAGGGCAAGCAAATTATTAGCCTCCTGGTCCGATTTCGAAAGGGAGGAGGACCTCCAAGTGCCACGAGGGAAACGAGATACCAAAGGGGTCTTTCCCCACAGACATTCCACCCAAAGGAATGTGGTAAGCACCTAAGGCCGCCACATAAACCTTTAAGGTGGACGGGGTCAGACCTGCAGTGAACCGGTCCTGCAGGAACTCCAGAACTGTACCAATTGGGCAGTTGACTGGATCCAACCGACGGTCACTACACAAAGAGGTGAATACTCTCCAGTTCAGGGCATAAAGTTTCCTCGTGGAGGGAGCTCTGGACTGTAGAATGGTCTCAACAACCTCAGTTGAGAGACCTGACTCTATGAGCTGGGCCCCCTCAGAGGCCAAGCCCACAGGTTCCACAGTTCTGGGCGGGGGTGAAATATCGAGCCCTCCGCCTGGGACAGAAGGTCCCTCCTGACGGGTAGCTCCAGAGGAGGCCCGTCGAGGAGCGACACAAGATCGGGAAACCATACTCTGCCCGGCCAGCGCGGGGCTATAAGAAGCAGGCAAACCCGGTCCCTGCGAACTCTCTCCAGAACTCCCGGGAGCAGAGCAACTGGGGGAAAAGCGTACAGACGTAGCCTCGGCCACGTCTGCACCATAGCATCCAGTCCAAAGGAGCTGGATGCGTGAGGAAGAACCAAAGTGGACAGTGAGACGTCTCTCGAGACGCAAACAGACCCACTTATAAATTCCATATCAGCTCCACCACCTCGGGGGTGGAGCCACCATTCCCCGGGCCTCGGCCCCTGTCTCGACAGAGTGTCTGCTCCTATATTCTGGACCCCGGGGATGTAGGCTGCCTTGAGTGACAGCAACTTCCCCTGGGACCACAAGAGGATATGGCGTGCCAGCGCAAACCCCCTTGATATAGGCGACTACCGACGTGTTGTCCGTATGTACTACACATGGTGTCCCCTGAGACCTGTGATAAAGCTCCTCAGAGCCCGGAAGACAGCTAACATCTCTAGGCGATTGATATGCCAGGAACGATGATGGTCTTCCCACAGACCTTGAGATGAGCGACCCTCAGGATCGCTCCCCAACCCGTGAGGGAAGCATCCGTCGTTAGCAGTTTGCGACGACAAGGAGCTCCCCGCACTGGGCCCTGGGACAGGAACCAAGGTTTCTTCCACATAACCAAGGCACGTAGGCATCACCGCGTGACCTTGATTGTGCGAAATGGGTTGCCCCTCGGGGAAAAACCCTCTGGTCCTGAGCCACCACTGCAGGGGCCTCATGTGCAGCAGTCCAAAAGGTATCCCGTTGAAAGCTGCTGCCATGAGACCCAACAGTCTCTGGAACTGTTTGACAGTGAGTAGCTGGCCTAGCTTTACACTTCTCACAGCTGCCAGGATCGAAGCGTGGCGATGACAGGCGCGCCTGCATCGACACTGAATCCCAAACCACGCCTAAAAAAGTGGTCCTCTGGAGTGGAGAAAGCACACTCTTCTTGGCGTTCAGCCGTAACCCCAACTCTTTCATATGGGCGAGAACAACATCTCGATGTTGAACCGCCAACTAATGCGACTGAGCTAAAATCAACCAATCGTCGATGTAGTTCGTGATGCGAATACCCCGGAGGCGCAGAGGCGCCAGAGCTGCATCCACGCATTTGGTGAAAGTGCGGGGTGATAAAGCCAGGCCGAATGGAAGAACTCGATATTGGTATGCTTTGCCCCCGAAAGCAAACCTCAGGAACTTCCAATGTCACGGACGGAAGGAAATATGCGTCCTTGAGGTCTATCGTGACAAACCAGTCCTCGGACTAATCTGTGGCACGATTGTCTCAATGTTAACATTTTGAACTTGAGCTGCATGACAACTCGAAGACCTAAAATGGGACGCAATCCCCCGTCCTACTTTGGAACTATGAAGTACCGGCTGTAAAACCCGGTTTCCCTGTTGGAGGGAGGTACATATTCTATGGCCCCTTTCTCTAACAGAGTGTTTACTTCCTGTTCCATAACCAGAACCTGCTGGGGGCCCACCATTGTGGGCAGGACCCCCATAAACCGCGGTGGGCTTTACTAGAATTGTATCTAATACCCTTTTTCCACGGTCTGCAGGACCCAACGAGAAACATTTGACAGTAGCTTCCACGCTGTCAAAGATTCTACTAGAGGTACCAGTCTCTCGAGACTGGTTTCTGGATTTTGTTGCTGTTGAGTAGTCGGTTCGTCGCCCTGTAACGGCGCACCGGCAGGGAACGACCAAACAGACTGCTCTAGCACCCTCCTCAGAGGGGGCGGGCATCCCGAGGCCACTACGTTTCCGGGTGGACCTTGAGATATGTGCTCGCCGGAGACCGCTGCGCCCTGTAACACCGGAGGCGGCAGGGTTGGCAGAACGGTCCCCTGAGGGCACCGAAGAGAGACGGCACCGTATTTTTCTCCTGCTGTTGAGCAGTCGGTTCGTCGCCCTGTAACGGCGCACCGGCAGGGAACGACCAAACAGACTGCTCTAGCACCCTCCTCAGAGGGGGCGGGCATCCCGAGGCCACTACGTTTCCGGGTGGACCTTGAGATATGTGCTCGCCGGAGACCGCTGCGCCCTGTAACACCGGAGGCGGCAGGGTTGGCAGAACGGTCCCCTGAGGGCACCGAAGAGAGACGGCACCGTATTTTTCTCCTGCTGTTGAGCAGTCGGTTCGTCGCCCTGTAACGGCGCACCGGCAGGGAACGACCAAACAGACTGCTCTAGCACCCTCCTCAGAGGGGGCGGGCATCCCGAGGCCACTACGTTTCCGGGTGGACCTTGAGATATGTGCTCGCCGGAGACCGCTGCGCCCTGTAACGCCGGAGGCGGCAGGGTTGGCAGAACGGTCCCCTGAGGGCACCGAAGAGAGACGGGCACCGTGAAAAGAGGTGTTAACCGCTCTGCTTCGGGGGGACTACCCTCATTTGTCCTGAGCCCTCAGACATCAGGACTTTTTCCCAGCAGCCTTCTTGGCGGTAATAACGGTCCGCAGATCCGTTTTACCCCTCGAAGACTGCTGGGTTTGAGAGCGCCCTCCGTGTCCCCGAGATTTTTGTGGGGGAGCACGGGAGGAAACGCTCTGTTTCTGAGTGGCGCGGTGCTCAGCGCTCTTTTTAGAGGAGTGAGGCTGCTCCCGCTCAGCAGCCTCCTAGAAAGAACGGCGGGGGAGAAGTTTCTGAAGTGCAGCTGCCTGTTTTGAAGCTTCTTGTGACTTCGCTACAGCACTATTAACTGCGTCTCCAAATAACCCTTGCGTGGATACTGGTGCATCTAAAAGAACATGTTTTTCTTTGTCCTTTATGTCACTTAAGTTAAGCCACAGATGCCTCTCAGTGGCCACCAGGGCTGCCATAGAGCGGCCGATGGATTTAGCCGTCTCCTTGGTGGCCCTGAGAGACAAATCCGTGGCTCTACGCAGTTCAGACACCGTACCAGCACTAATACCCCCGCCCTCCTCAAAATCACCCAATAACTCAGCCTGGTAAGCCTGCATTATGGACATTGTATGTAAACACGCTGCAGCTTGACCGGCGGCGGCATAAGCTTTATGAACCAGGGAAGAAGTAACTTTTACTGGCTTGGATGGAAGTGCAGGAGCCTTCAGAGAAGATGCCGTTGCTGGAGAGAGATAGCTCGCGAGCGTCTCTTCCACCTTCGGCATCTCCCCATAACCATGCTCTTTATAATTGTGAATGGATGAATAGTGTGATGTTTGTGCAGTATACACTCGATATGACACTGGTTTCGCCCACGATCTCGACACCTCGGTGTGGAGATCGGGGAAAAACGGCAGGCTCCTGCGCTGGGGCTGCGCACGAGATGGCAGGAAGCGTTCGTCGAGCTTACTTTTCGAACGAACGTCCTGCCTATCTTCTGGCCACTCAATAGACAGTCTGTCAACAGCTCTAGTAATGACATCGAGCAGTTCCTCAAACGCATGAGACTGAGGTGGCGAATCCTCAGACTCAGCTACAATACTCACAACATCCAACTCCTCAGAGCTGGATAGTTGCAGTACTGGTACCTCTATCGGGGGGGAAGAAACCGCAGCGCGTGCTTCCACACCCTGATAAGAGGCACTGGATCTATCAGACGGATGCTGAGATAAGGCAGAGCCCGTCTCAACATCCACTGATAAATCCATCTGTGAACCCCAGGTCTGAGATCGACGCCGTGCCTCGGCAGCGGCGGGACCCGAGCCCTGGGGAGCGTGGTCGGGATTGAACCGAGCCAAGCGGGATCGGAGCGTACGCAATGGAAGCGCACAGCAATGCACACAGTCACCACCCTCGAGTGCTGACTGGGCATGCTCCTCTCCCAAACAAACAACACAAAGAGTGTGTGTGTCACCTCCCGTTAAATAACGCGGGCAGGGATGGACACACACTCTAAACTGCTGCTCGCTCGCCATACTGAATATATATATATATGATATAGACAGACAACACCAAATATACAGACAGATTTCACACAGAGCGCAACTGAAGACTCAGAAAGCTGTTGTTTCCTGCTTCAGGCCGGCTTTTATAGCTTCCTGGTACGTGACGTCACCCGCCTCTGACGTCCCGCTACACCATTGGACTGATTTTACATGTGCTTCAAGACGTCATCACGCAAAGCGTTCCCATAGCGTCAAACTCGACGCAACGCGAGTTCCCTTGAAAGGGAACTTCACTGGCCACTCTCCAACTCAGAGAAGTAGTGATTTGTAAGTATTTTGTTTTGTGCACATACATAAAAAGTTACATGTGTATTGAGTCCTTGGGATTATAAAAAAAACTGTAATGCTTAAGCTTTAATGGTAGTGACCTTACAAATAGTATCCCTTTATTTTAAAGCTGCAGTTCGGAAGAACCCCCTCACGGCTAATGCTGCTGAGATCGTGGTTGAGGGGGCCATGAAGAGGTGGCTCCAGCTGGCAGTAGATCGAGAGGGTGGACGCAAAAGAAGGCTTTTGCAAAAGGAAGTTGTTTAGTGTCTGTGTGTGAGTGCGTGTGTGAGTGCGTGTGAGAGTGCGTGTTAGAGTTCGTGAGTGAGTGAGTGAGTGTGTGTGTGTGTGTGTGTGTGTGTGAGAGTGAGAGTTTGTTTGTGTGTGTGTGTGTGTGTGTGTGTGTGTGTGTGTGTGTGTGTGTGTGTGTGTGTGTGTGTGAATGAGTGAGTGTGTGAGTGCGTGCGAGTCTGTGTGTGAGCAAGGTTGTTTGTAAGTGTGTGAGTGAGTGTGCGTGTGAGTGTGTGTGTGTTTGAGAGTTAGTGTGTGTGTGTGTGTGTGAGTGAGTGCGTGTGTGTGCAAGTGCGTGAGCGTGCGTGCAAGTCTGTGTGTGAGCAAAGTTGTGTGTGAGTGTGTGTGCATGAGTGAGTTTGTGAGTGTATGTGAGAGTGAGTACGTGTGTGTGTGAGTGCATGCGCGAGTGCGTGCGAGTCTGTGAGTCTGTGTGAGCAAGGTTGTATGTGTGTGTGAGTGAGTGTGTGCATGAGTGAGTTTGTGAGTGAGTGTGTGTGAGAGTGTGTGTGTTTGAGAGTTAGTGTGTGTGTGTGTGTGAGTGAGTGCGTGTGTGTGCAAGTGCGTGAGCGTGCGTGCAAGTCTGTGTGTGAGCAAAGTTGTGTGTGAGCAAAGTTGTGTGTGAGTGTGTGCGCATGAGTGAGTTTGTGAGTGTATGTGAGAGTGAGTACGTGTGTGTGTGAGTGCATGCGCGAGTGCGTGCGAGTCTGTGAGTCTGTGTGAGCAAGGTTGTATGTAAGTGTGAAAGTGTGTGTGAGTGAGTGTGTGCATGAGTGAGTTTGTGAGTGAGTGTGTGTGAGAGTGAGTGCGTGTGTGAGTGAGTGTGTGTGTGTGCGTGTGAGTGAGAGAGTGCGTATGTGTGTGTGTGTGTGTGTGTGAGTGCATGTGTGCGTAAGTGAGTGCTTGTGTGAGTGAGAGAGTGCATGGTACAGTATGTGTGTGTGTGTGTGTGTGTGCATGTGAGTGTGTGTGCATAAGTGAGTGCTTGTGTGAGTGAGAGAGTGCGTGTACAGTATGTGTGTGTGTGTGCATGTGAGTGTGTGTGCGTAAGTGAGTGCATGTGTGAGTGCAGTGCATGTGTGTGTGAGTGAGTGCGTGCTAGAGTGTATTCTTGTAAATTGTTTTAATTTGTTTTTACAAAAAAATGTTAACTTGCATATTTAAGTGCACTTGTTAATTGTTATAAATGTTTGTTTTATATTAAATGTTTATATTACCATGTTGTTAACAAAATGTTCATGTATGTTATTTGTTCATTTTGAATAAAAGCCCAATCTTTTTTAATTATTGATTTTGTGTTTTCCCTGATAAAATTAATTACATTTAGCAGTTTCTGGGCCACATCTGGCCCGGGGACCAAGCCGTCTCTCAGCCAGATCTGGCTTACAGTGCCTGGGCCAGACCTGGGCCATATCAATAAATAAGAGTCATTTTACAGGGTGTGGGCCACATCTGGCCCGGGGACCCAGCCGTCTCTCAGCCAGATCTGGCTTACAGTGCCTGGGCCAGACCTGGGCCATATCAATAAATAAGAGTCATTTTACAGTGCCTGGGCCACATCTGGGCCAGAGGAAGTTGTTTGAGTCCGTTTTCAGTGTGTTGGGCCAGTTTTGGGCCGGGGACCCAGCCATAACTGGGCCAGAATTGAAGCAAGGATGAGGCCCAGAGGTGGGCCAGACAAATTTTGCTATCTGGGTAAATACACATTAAGTGTGCATTAAGTGCTGTAGTGTAAATACAGACTAATAGACCTGCAGCAACATAGATGGGAATAAGAAAACATTTCGGTGTTGGCTTGATACTTTTAGCAGCTTTATAGATAATTTTTTTAAGAGCTATTTTTTCACATGTACTTTTAAAAGTAATATTTAAAAATAGGCTATTTGATTTTTTCTTTAAATTAAATCTAAAAATATTTTAAAGTATTTTATGCATCGTTTACTTATTTGCACGAATAATTTGTTATTATAGATATTTTATAATAAATCCAAAAACAAAACTGAAAAGAACTACATTAGGAAGTGGCAATGGCAAATGTGCTAATGAGTGTCCTCTGCTGCCAGCTATGGAAGCATATGGGTAGCAAGATTCAATTTAAAATGTAAAATGCAAAATGCAATGCAATATGTAAAATGACAATGCATTTCTGTATTTAAATGTACATTTTCCATTACATTTGTGAAAATGAAAATGAAAATTCAATTATATAATTTACATTTGCCATTTCATACAAAAGTTTTAATATTTAAATTGAGTACATATTTTATGCTTTATAAGTTGCAAAATTAAAATGAAAATGTATTACAGAAATGATTATATATGTTTAACATGTTCAAGCAAAAACTGTAGCAAAATGATAATTTAAATGAAATTTTTCTTAATTGCATTTACACTCACAGTTAAGACACTTGCGATTGCATTTTCATTAAATGTCCCGCAATGAATGTAGCAAAATTCAATTTCATCTTTAAAGTGAATTTTACTGCACAACTTGTAGAGGTAAAAATAATAAAGTGTTTTAAATAGTAGGCTACATGTGTTAAAAAAAAATATTGTAAAAATTATTTTATTCAATTCAATTCAATTCAAATTTATTTGTATAGCGCTTTTCACAATACATATTGTTTCAAAGCAGCTTTACAGAAAGTGCATTTCAGAAATGTACATAGAATAGTTAGTTAAACATGCATTAATTTAGGGCATAATTGTACATAGAAAAAGACATAGAAATGTACATAGAAAAATACAGTTAGTTAAACATGCAATAATTTAGGGCATAAACATATCGCCAGCGTCGAGTCGTCTCTTCACAGGCTTCGAGTCGTCTCTGCACGGGTGTTGGGGCATCTGTAGTTTCCATGGGAGGCTGGATACAAACTGGAGCTGACAATCTGTATTTACCTCGGGACTAGCGTCCCGAGATAACAAAAGAAAAGCAGAAGGAAAATAATTAGCGTAGCTGCTGTTCATAACAATAATGCATTCATTCTGATTCACCTGTAGTATAAAAGGTAAATATTATGTGAATGCTTGGTTAAAGAAATGCGTCTTCAATCTAGTTTTAAACTGGGACAGCGAGTCTGAGCCTCGAACAATATCAGGAAGGCCATTCCACAGTTTAGGAGCTAAATGTGAAAATGCTCTCCCTCCTTTAGTGGACTTAGATATCCTAGGAATGACCAGTAGCCTCGAATTTTGTGATCTTAAAGAGCGCGATGGATTATAGGGTGATAGAAGTTCCGTTAAATACCCAGGAGCTAAGCCATTTAGGGCTTTATAGGTCATTAGTAATACTTTGTAATTGATACGGAACTTTATAGGTAACCAGTGTAGAGATGATAGAATAGGTGTTATATGATCATATTTCCTCGATCTAGTAAGAACTCTAGCAGCTGCATTTTGGACTAACTGTAGCTTGTTTATTGAGGATGCAGGACAACCAGCTAATAAAGCATTACAGTAATCTAGTCTCGAGGTCATGAATGCATGAACTAACTTTTCTGCATCAGAAACAGATAGCATGTTACGTAGCTTAGCAATGTTTCTAAGGTGGAAAAAGGCTGTTCTTGTAACATATGAAATATGATTTTCGAAAGACAAGTTGCGGTCTAATATAACACCCAGGTCTTTTACTGTAGTGGATAAAGTAACAGGACATCCTTCTAAAGTAAAGTTGTATTGTAAGAGGTTTTGTGGGCAGTTTTTTTGACCAATAAGTAATACCTCCGTTTTATCTGAATTTAATAGCAGAAAATTACACGTCATCCAGTATTTTATATCTTTAACACACTCTGTCAATTTAGATAATTTATTGTTTTCATCTGGTCGTGATGAAATATATAATTGAGTGTCATCAGCATAACAGTGGAAATTAATTCCATGTTTTCTTATAATATTTCCAAGCGGCAACATATATATTGAGAATAGCAGAGGGCCTAACACAGATCCTTGCGGCACTCCATAGTTTACTGACGTTATCTTCGATTTTTCCCCATTTAAACAGACAAAATGGTAGCGGTCTGATAAGTACGATCTAAACCAGCTTAATGCTTGTCCATGAACACCAGTGTAGTTTTGTAGTCGATCTAATAGTATTGTGTGATCTATAGTGTCGAACGCAGCACTAAGGTCGAGTAAAACTAGTATTGAGATACAGCCTTGGTCAGAAGCTAGAAGTAAATCATTTGTGATTTTAACGAGCGCAGTTTCAGTGCTATGATGCGGCCTGAATCCTGACTGAAACTTTTCATAGATGTCATTTTCTTGCAAGAAAGAGCACAATTTAGCGGACACAACTTTTTCTAGAATTTTAGACATAAAAGGTAGATTTGAAATGGGTCTGTAATTTGCTAGATTATTATGATCTAATTGTGGTTTCTTAATAAGAGGTTTTATAACTGCCAGCTTGAATATTATTGGAACATGACCTAAAGATAAAGACGAGTTAATAATATTGAGAAGAGGCTCTTCCACTACAGGTAACACTTCCTTCAGTAGTTTAGTTGGTATAGGATCTAATAAACATGTTGTTGGTTTAGATGCAATGATAAGTTTATTTAGCTCTTCCTGTCCTATAGTTGTAAAGTGCTGTAGTTTTTCTTGAGGAGCGATAATTGAGGCTGAATCATAAGACACCATTAAGGATTGTACATTTACAATTGTGGTTCTGATGCTTTCTATTTTCTCAGTGAAGAAATTCATGAAATCATTACTACTAAACTGTAACGGGATATTTTGCTCAGGTGACGTCTGTTTATTTGTTAGTCTAGCCACGGAGTTAAATAAAAACCTTGGATTATTTTGGTTATTTTCTATTAGTTTGCGGAGATGCTCAGCCCTGGCCGCTTTTAGTGCCTTTTTATAACGTGACATACTGTCTTTCCACGCGATTCTAAAGACCTCTAAATTAGTTTGTTTCCATTTACGCTCTAAATTACGAGTTTCTCTCTTGATAACATGCGTAGTATTGTTATACCATGGTGCTTTAGTTTTCTCTCTAACCTTTCTTAATCTAATTGGTGCAACCATGTTTAATGTACTAGAGAAAATGGTGCTCATAGTGCTAGTCATTTCCTCTAGTTCATCTGTTTGTTTGGGTTCACTAATCAGCTGAGTTAGATCAGGTAAGCTATTTGAGAATCTATCTATAGTAGTTGGAAGGATTGTTCTGCCTGGTCGATAACGCGGCGCAACGTGACAAATTTCAGCAGTACGCAGTATGCAAGTGACCATGTAATGATCAGTGACTTCATCACTTTGTGGTATAATATCTATATCGGTTGGATTGGTTCCATATGATATAATTAAATCCAGCGTATGATTAAGACGATGAGTGGGACCAGTGACGTTTTGCTTGACCCCAAATGAGTTTAATAAAACTGTAAACGCAGCCCCTAACGCATCATTTGTGTTATCTACGTGTATGTTAAAATCTCCGACAATTAATGCTTTATCAACATTGACCAATAGATCTGAGAGAAAATCTGCAAACTCTTTTAGGAAATCAGCATAGGGCCCTGGAGGTCTATATACGGTAGCCAAGGCTAGAGATAATAGGGATTTCTTTCTTACATCTAAGAGAGTAACATTTAGCACAATTACTTCAAACGAATTAAACCTGTGACCTGTTTTCTGAGTAACATTAAGAATATCTCTATAGATTGTCGCAACACCGCCGCCACGACCAATCAGACGGGGCTCGTGCTTATAACAGTATCCTGGAGGAGTAGACTCATTAAGACCGAAATAATCATTAGGTTTAAGCCAGGTTTCAGTAAGGCAAAGTACATCGAAGCTATTATCTGTGACCATTTCATTTACAATAACCGCCTTAGGTGTGAGCGATCTAATGTTAAGAAGACCTAGCTTTATAAATTGTTTTTGTTCACTAATATTGAGATTTTCTGGTTTAATCACAATTAGATTTTTCCTGGATCCTACAGTAGATTTAAAGTTTGACCTCACTAAACGAGGAATAGACACAGTTTCAATATAATGTTCTACATTGGTACTTATATCAATTAAGTTTGGACAGCAAAGAGTGTGATTTGGACTTTGACTTACTAGTCATATGGTGTGTAACGTCTTGGAGATGTTGTCCGACAGAAGAGCCGCTCCGATTCTGCTGGGGTGTAAGCCATCAGCACGGAAGAGCCTAGGTCGCTCCCAGAACAAATTCCAATTATTTACAAAGAGAAGTCTCTGTTCATTACACCATGACATTAACCATTCATTTAGAGCAAATAGTCTACTGAACCTTTCTTGTCCTAGTCGGTACGTGGGAAGCGGTCCAGACACGATGATCGTTGTTTCAGGCGATGTGCTGCGTACCGTCTCGATCAGGCTCCTGTAGTCCTTCTTCAAAACCTCCGTCTGCCGCAACCTGTCGTTCGTTCCCGCGTGCAACACGACAGCTCCGACGCGCTTGTCACTGTTCAGAATCTCGGGAACCTGCGCAGCGACATCAAGAACACGAGCACCAGGAAAGCAGTGAGTGCGCACCGTACCTCTACCTGAGGTAGCGTGGACATGCCGGACGATGGAACTGCCGATGATCACAGCGTCGCGTTCCGTCTCGCGTAGAGGAGAGAAGCGGTTCCGGGTGGAGATCTCGAAGGCCGGGAGGGGCGGAGAGGTCCTAGCTCTGGTCCTGGCTCGCGTCTTCCGCTGTGGAAACACCCAGGGTCCATCGTGTTGTATCGGTGCCGGAGTGAACGAAACCAGGGATGATCGCGTCCTGGGTGCTCGGGTCCTGTGCAGAGAAACACACGGAGTAGACGAGGTCGGAGTCAAAAGGTTACTAACCACTGACTTGTGAGCATCGGCGCGTGATGTTTCAAGCGCGGATTGCCGATCTCGCAGCTCGGCCTGCCTCTCTAGTAGGTCGCGGATCTGTCTCTCCACCGACTCAAGCTCTAACTGCACAGCATGTAGCTCGAGGGTCTCCTCACCTGCACTCAAAGGTAACGTTAGACACACATCCGTCATATTCGCCATTATAGCAGATATGTGCTACAATGGCGAATTATAGCTTTCAGTGATACGTGTGTAGATAGGCGCGACCACGCGTGCTATGCTAGCGGGCTAAGGCTAGTAGCGGAAGATTGGATATAAGTAGTGATATCAAAGCGATCCGATTGTTTTTTAAAGAGAATAGTATTCCAGATATGTTCACACGCTATAAAAATGAAAAATATTCGTTTGTAAAAGAGTGTAAAGAAGGAAATCAAGGTTTATGAATTAATTCGACGGAGCTCCAAACACAACAACCTAAATTTACAAAACAACAACACAAAAACCTAAACACAAAATTTATTGTCTGATTGGGGTCAAACGATTGAAGATAAAAGTTCATAATTTTAGCATGAAAAGGCAGCTTAATTTGCTGGCATTTATCAGATATCTGAAAAGGAGGAGACATAGCAATAATGTGAGTAATAATACATCTCTGATCTGTTTTACTCTGTAACATAAATGACTCTGGGTCAATGCGAATTAGCTCAAGAATATAGGGAATTTGGGAAATATTACTAATCATAACTCATGGTCATAATTCATAAATCGCATATACATTACTTTATCAATTTTCGGAAATACCTCGTTCTGTAACTGGTCTCGTCATCAGTCATTCGTCCAGCGAATAAATGTAAGACTACCACAGTTAAGAAGGAGTATCCCTGTTTACAAACTCCAAGAAAGTTTATCTTCTGGCCACGAACATAAAACCTTTTGGGTTTATAAATTAAAAACTACTCAAGGTAGTCTATAATATCGAGCTTGTAGTTTAAGATCTTTTTGTTTCATTGACTTCATAAAGGTGGGTTTTCAAACACAGAGACAGTCAAAGTATGAATGGGTTTTAATAAATGTAAACTAGAGAGATTATATGAGCTACAAATATAAACGTACGTAAAAATGCAAACAATAAAACAAACAAACATTTAACCAAACAAGAACATACGTGATCAGAATGAATGAAAGAAAGAAAGGAAGAAGGATATAGAGAGAAGGGAAAAGCTAGTAATTATTACATACAGAAACCTAAGTTCACGAGACACCTGGAATCAGCTTTTAGACAGATAAATATACTTGCAAGATTGGTCTCTGTTCGAGTGATGCTGAGGCAGGAAGCGCGGACGGTGTCCTGTTTCTGCTGCGTCTTCCGGTGTTGCGGGAAGCTTGAAAGGCTCACTGAATGTAACGTTTACCGGAAAATAAGATTCATCTCCCGTGAAGGGAAAGGCGAATATGAACTTAGTTGCAGAGGACGGCAGCTACGACTCGAACATGTGTTTGTCCGAGGAGAAGGCCGGAGCCTTTCAGATGTTTCTTGAAGCCGGGGAGAAGAGGAGAAAGGGGTGAGAGCGAGCGATGAGAGAGAGCGAGAAGTAGAGGTCTCTTCTTTTTAAAAAAAATTCAAATCTTCTGATCTGAAGCGGGAAAAAGTTTCTTTGTGTGAAGAAGAGACACCTACCTTGACCATATGTCTTATGAGCGATAGAATTCATATTTCCTCTTAAGATTGTACACACAGAACAATACATTTTACTGTAATCTCCTATGTGTGACTGGTTGAATTAAAACAGGACGGTCAGACAGATACCAAGGATGACAGGTAAAGTTAGGAGAAACATAACGTTACATTCATATGCATAATTACACACAAATAAAGTTTGATTAAACACACAATAAAATTGTCAGTGTTTCCGTTATGGCAAGTGACGACACTTGAGAAACACAGGAATACATATCAACATTTAGTAATGGCTTGTTATGAAAGGGGAATATCTGTTTCAAAGTCCAGAGTGTGTTTGTGTGTGTGCGTTGGAATGTCACGAGTCTGTAAAGTCACGAGGAGTTCACGCTGAGCTGGGGCGGATCCCAGCCACACGGGTGCTGGAAAATTACCCCATAGGGAATAATTAACCAGAGCGGTCTTCCTAAGGACAAAGAAGATGTGTTCGACACCCTCATGATTCACTTAATGTGAAAAGCAGATGTCATTGTTGCTACAACTCATTTGGAAAATTAAATTCATTTTAAATTCATCAACAGAAAATTTACTCATTTAATTTACCTTAATTATTATTTGTGGAGCAGATAAGGTGCTATATGGAATAATATTCCGGACTATATATATATTTTTTTTTAAAAACGTCTCGGTTACGTATGTAACCCTAGTTGCCTGAAGAGGAAACAAGACGCTGCGTTGAAACGTTGTGGGAATGCCCCTGTTTGATTGCGTCATGAAGCACGTATGGAATCAGTCAAATCGAGAGATGAAACGTCATAGGCGGGTGATGTCATCGACCAGGAAACTGTAAAGCACCCCTGAATCACAACAGCACTAGCTTCTGATAGGCTGAAGCAAGTCGATCACAGGTATGCCGGGAGTATGGCAGGGCGACGCTGCGTCTCATTCCCTCTTCAGGGAACTAGGGTTACATACGTAACCGAGCCGTTCCCTCTCAAGGGAACTCGAGCTGCGTCGAAACGCTGTGGGAATGCTAAAACCCACGTCGCCATAAGAGCAAATGTCTGTCCGTGTGAAGTCAGAGCGCACATTCGGACGAAAGCACCTGCGCCCCTGGAGTGGAGCTGAAGTCAAGATCGTAGAACCTCACGAATGTGTGCGGTGAGGACCAGCCTGCCGCATCACAAACATCATGTAGGGAAACACCTGACAATAAAGCTTTAGAAGCAGCCATACTCCTAGTCGAGTGAGCTCGTACAGCCAAAGGTGAAGGCTGACCAGCCGACTCATAAGCAAGTGAGATAGCCTCAACCACCCACTTGCTCATCCTCTGCTTAGATGCAGGACACCCCTTCCTGGGTGACCCAAAACAAACAAACAGCTGTTCAGATTTCCTCCACGGCAGCTCTGTGGACATAAGCATCAAGGGCTCTAACAGGGCAGAGGAGATTTAGTTTTTCTTGGTCTGACGTCATAAAAGGAGGAGGACAGAAAGCCTGCAGTATTATTGGTCTAACAACATTAGTAGGGACCTTAGGAACATAGCCTGGCCTAGGATGAAGGAAGGCCTTTACCATGCCAGGAGAAAATTCCAGGCACAAGGGAGAAACCGAGAGTGCTTGAATGTCTCCAATTCTTTTGAGAGACAAAATAGCAAGAAGAAGATAATTTTTAGAGTAATGTATTTCTCAGAAACTTCTTCAATGGGCTCGAACAGAGCTAGGGAGAGGCCTTCCAATACAACGGCCAAGTCCCATGCCGGCACCCTCGTGTGGACTGCTGGCCTAAGGCCCCATCCACACTACTGCGTTTTAGTTTAGAAACGGAGAATTAAAACGAATACCATCTCCGTCCACACCAGCGTTTTAGCTGTGTATTAGAATTGATCTCCGTCCACATTAAAACGACTGAAAACGCGGATCACGTGACCATTCACCAAAACTGGGCATGCGCGTGCCGGTGTAAACACAACTTCATTGATAAAATGATCCCACCATGCGCTGGTTCTTCCCGGGTTAACCCAAAACCGACGCTCCATGTACGGTCGATACCGCCGCTGCACACGGGAATTGTCACAGATCGCTCGAATAATACATGATGATGATGAATTTTATTTATAATGCACTATACATTTGACATCAAATCTCAAAGTGCTACAAGGCTCAAACAGATAAAAATAATTAAAACAAATACAAAAACAAATACACAGACACTTAAAAATACGCTTTTCTAAAAAGAAAGGTTTTCAGTTGTTTTTTAAAAACATCCGTGGTCTTGGGAGCTCTGAGTTTTTCTGGAAGGGCATTCCATAGACGAGGAGCGGATGCTTTAAAAGCCCTGTCGCCCATAGTCTTGAGCCGTGTCCTAGGTGTAACCAAGAGGTGCCGTTCGCCTGCTCTGGTCCGGGTAGAGGTGTGTGGGGAAAGGAGATCAGTGAGGTATGTGGGGGCTGCACCGTGCAGACAGTGATGGGTGTGCAGAAGGATCTTATATTCTATGCGAAGGTGAACAGGGAGCCAGTGAAGGGATTTTAGGATAGGGGTAATGTGCTCATGTTTCCGCACCCTCATTAGGACCCTGGCAGCACTATTCTGCACAAACTGGACCTTTTGGAGGCTCTTGCCAGGGATTCCCAACAGGAGTGCGTTACAATAATCCAGCCTGGAGGAGACAAAGGCATGGACGAGCTTCTCTGCAGCTGAAAGGGAAAGAGAGGAACGCAGTTTGGAAATGTTACGGAGGTGAAAAAACTTGACCCCAAGGTTAGTAAAACTTGACCCCAAGGTTAGTAACGGAGGGAGAAAGGGAAATAGTATTACCAAAAAATGAAACAAGTGTGATGGGAGACGAACGTAGTTGATGAGGCGTTCCGATTTGAATGGCTTCTGTTTTAGAGCCATTCAGCTGCAGAAAATTTTGATTCATCCATGCCCCGATCTCCTCCAGGCAGGAGGTAAGGCGGGAAATGGTGGCAGAGGGGGAGCCGGAAGGAGTGATATGAAGATAAAGTTGTGTGTCGTCAGCATAGCAATGGTAGTGAATTCCATGCCTGCTGACGACACGACCAAGTAGAAGCGTGTAAATTGTAAAAAGGGTTGGACCGAGTACGGAGCCCTGGGGGACCCCACAGGTAACAATGTGTGGTGAGGATTTTGCCTCCCCCAAGGCCACATACTCGGTCCTATCTGTGAGGTAGGAGCGAAACCATTTTAGGGAAGTGTCGGAGAGACCAATATAGTGCTGAAGTCTATGAAGGAGGATACGATGATCAACAGTATCAAACGCAGCAGAGAGGTCGAGAAGAATAAGCAGAGAAGTGGAGCCAGAGTCAGAGGCCATAAGGAGGTCACTGGTCACTCTGAGGAGGGCTGTCTCTGTGCTATATTGAGAGCGAAAACCAGATTGATATTTATCATACAGACCTTTGGAACTGAGATGGGTATGGAGCTGGGAGGAAACCACTTTTTCTAGCATTTTTGAGATGAATGGAAGGTTAGAGATGGGTCTGTAATTTTTTTGAGGTTCAGGATTTAGGGTGGGTTTTTTAAGAAGAGGTTTAATAATAGCTGTTTTTAGGTCTGTTGGAACATTTCCTGTTTGCAGTGAAAGATTTATCAGTTTAGTTATAAGAGGGCTAATGGAAAGATAGTGGGTTTTGAGCAGAGCAGTGGGGAGTGGATCAAGAGAGCAAGTGGATGGTTTAGATTTACGGATGATATTCTCGACCTCTTGCTGCGTTGTAGACGAAAAATGTGACAGTTTTTGCGTGATCAGTACTGTAGGGATGTCGGGAGTGGAACATGTGAGAGGGGAGAGAGCTGAGCGGATACAGTCTATTTTGGAAGTGAAAAAATGCATAAATTTATTACAATTTGAGTCGGTATGGCTGAAAAATGAGGCAGTCTGTGGTTTGAGAATGTGGTGAATTGTGGAGAACAATTTTTTGGAGTCACCTGCATTGTTGTTAATCAGCATGGAATAATGCTGTAACCTAGCCTTTGAGAGAGCTCTAGCATAGGCCCTACGGTGCTCTCGGTAGGTCAATTTATGCACCATCAAGCCAGATTTTTTATAGGTGCGCTCCAGGACATGACCAGACTGCTTCATCTTTCTAAGTTCTCCTGTGAACCAGGGTGCGGACCTAGAAAAAGTGACAGTCCGGCTTTTAACTGGAGCATGACTGTCCAGAATGGAGCTAAGGCTGCAGTTCATCCATTCATCCATTGACAAGTTCATCCATTGACAAATCTGGGGAAGGGGAGAGAAGATGTAAATCCTGACTAAAAGAGATGAAGTCGATGTTCTTAATATTTCGGAAAGTCATCTGATGTTTTGGTTTATGAAAAGAAGATGACAGTGGGATTTTGAATAATGTTGCCAGATGGTCAGAGACGCCAACATCATACACCTCAAGGCCAGTAACTGTAAGAGAGTCAGTAATCACTAAATCCAGTATATGGCCTTTAGTATGTGTTGGGACATCAACAAGTTGATGGAGATTAATACAGTCTAATGTGTATTTGAAGTCAGACGCCAGTCGGCAGGTCTGGGAGTCCATATGTACATTAAAGTCACCAATAACTAGCTTGCCTCCGGTGCATGTAGGCAGTTATAGCATTGTAAAATGCAGAATTTACTTGCACAACTGCTGCTAGCAAAGATATACGCCATGACTGATGACACCCAATCATAGAGCCGAGCGTGAGCCTCTACTACGTCATCGTTTCTAAAGTCCTCCGTTTTGACCCGTCTTCACTAAAACGCCCTCCGGAGATTCAAAACGAAAAACGGGTAGGCAGCGTTTCTAAACTTCTCCGTTTTGGGTCTCCGTTTTTGCCGTTTTAGTCTGGACGGGAGGTGCAAACGTAGCAAATGGTCTCCGTTTTTAAACAAAAACGCAGTAGTGTGGATGGGGCCTAAGCCTCAAAGTTATTAATGGGTGTCTCCCCAGAGAAACTCCACTCAAAGGGACGTGGTGTAAGTAGCTAGTGCCGCCACGTACACCTTCAGTGTGGAAGGGGATAACCCTGCGGAGAAGCGCTCCTCCAGGAACTCCAGCACTGCACCCACCGGGCAGTTAACCAGGTCCAACTAGTGCTCTCCACACCAGGAAGTGAATAATTTCCACTTCAAGGCGTAAAACTTCCTCGTGGACGGAGCTCTGGACTGGAGGATGGTCTCCAAAACCTCAATTGAGAGACCTAAACTTATGAGCTGGGCCCCCTCAGATGCCAAGCCCACAGTTTCTGCCCACAGTTCTGGGCAGGGCTGAAGGATCATCCACTTGCCTGAGAGAGTAGGTCCCTCCTGATCGGAATCTCCAGAGGAGAGCCATCGAGGAGAGACACTAGGTCCGCAAACCATACTCGGGCCGGCCAGAACGGGGCTACCAACAGTAGACTGACCTCGTCCCGGTGAACCGTTTCCAGAACTCCTTGGAGCAGAGCACTCGACCACGCCTGCACCATAGTGTCCAACCCCAGAGGGGCTGGATGGCTGAGAGAGAACACAGTGGACATTGTGATGTCTCCTTGGAAGCGAACAGGTCGACCTTGGCACGACCGAAGTTCTTCAATAGGATCTACACCACCTCGGGGTGGAGTCTCCATTCCCCGGGCCTCGGCCCCTGCCTCGACAGGATGTCTGCCCCCTGATTTAGATACCCCGGGTTATAAATCGCCCTTAATCGCAGACCCCCCTGATGATTTATGTAAGAGACCACCGATGTGTTGTCTGACCAGACAAGCACATGATGGCCCCTCAGGGCTGGGAGGAAGTGTTTCAGAGCCTGGAACACTGCCAACCTTTCTAGGCTATTTATATGCCATGATAGATGATGGTCCTGCCACAGACCTCGGCCCCCCCAACCCGTGAGGGAGGCATCCGTCGTTAGCTTGACACGATGACAGGGAGCTCCCAGCACGGGCCCTTGAGACAAGAACCAAGGTTCTTTCCACATGACTTAGGCACGAAGGCATCGCCGCGTGACCTTGATCATGCAGAGCAGGTTTCCCCTCGGGGAGAACCCCTTGGTCCTGAGCCACCACTGCAACAGTCTCATGTACAACAGGCCGCAAGGTATAACGTTGGATGCTGCTGCCATCAGACCTAACAGTCTCTGAAACTGCTTTACAGTGAGCGGCTGGCCTAGCTTCACTTGTTTCACGGCTAAGAGAATCGAAGCAATACGAGCAGGAGACAGGCGTGCCTGCATCGTTGTCGAATCCTATACCACACCCAGAAAAGTGGTCCTCTGTAGTGGAGATAGCACACTTTTCTTGGCATTCAACCTCATCCCCAACTTTTTGATGTGAGGGAGAACGACATCTCGATGCCGAACTGTCTGATGCTCCAACTGAGCTAGAATCATCCAATCGTCAATGTAGTTCAGTATACAAATGCCCTGGAGTCGCAGCGGAGCCAGAGCTGCCTCCTTACACTTTGTGAACGTGCGGGGTGACAAGGCTAGACTGAACGGAAGAACACGATATTGGTAAGCTTCGCCCCCGAAAACAAACCTCAGGAACTTCCTGTGTTGTGGAAGGATGGATACATGGAAGCACGCGTCCTTTAGATCTATCGTGACAAACCAGTCCTCAGATCTAATTTGTGACACGATCTGCTTGAGAGTAAGCATTTTGAATTTGAGCTTCCCTACTGAGCCATTTAACAGGCGCAGATCTAAAATTAGACGCAACCCCCCATCCTTCTTTGGGACAATGAAGTACTGACTATAATACCCGGACTCCCTGCTGGGAGGAGGAACCCGTTTTATAGCCTACTTTTGCAGAAGAGCTTTTACCTCTTGTTCCATTACCAGAGCCTGCTCGGGGCCCACCACTGTGGGCAGGACCCCTCTGAATCGTGGTGGACGAGACCTGAACTGAATAGCGTAACCGTTTTCGATCGTCTGCAGGGCCCACTGAGATATATTTGGAAGACTTTTCCACTCTGCCAGAAAATCTACTTAGGGTACCAGTCTCTCGCGACTGGCCTCTGGAGTATTCTGAGCAGCAGACACAGTGCCCTGTAACGGCGCACTGGCAGGGAACAACTGGTCTGACTGCTCTAGGCCCCTCCTCGGAGGGAGCGAGCGCCCCTTGGGAAAACACTCGCTGGGACCCTCAACGCCCCGGCATAAAGGCGGGATTGGCAGAACCCTATAATGAGATGAAATCAGTTTTCTCTCGGTGGGGACTACCCTCAGACGCTCTACTACCCTCTTAGATGAAGCCTTCTTCGCAACAATAATGGTCCTTGGATCCATTTTGCCCTTGGAAGACTTCGCCAGAGAGCGCCGCGCCGCGTCCCATTCTTTTTGTGGGGGAGCGCGAGACGCAACACTCTGTTTTTGCTGTGAGGAGCTGGTCGACGGCCGGGACTGCTCCCGCCCAGCAGTCCCAGACACATGAACAAGGAGTGACAGGACTTTCTGGAATGCCGCCACCTGCTTTTTTTCAACGAATAGGCCAGCAGGGGAAAGCGGATCATCCAGACGGAACGATTTTTCTCTTTCTTTCATTCCTGTGAGGCTCAGACAAAGATGTCCATAGCCACCAGGGCTGCCATAGAACGGCCCACTGACTTGGCCGTCTCCTTGGTGGCACGGAGAGATAAAGCCTTCTGACTTGGAGGGTAATGCCGGTGCTTTAAAGGATGGCTCGCAAGCGTCTCTTCAGCCCTGGGCATCGCCCCATAACCTTGTGGTCTAGACCCATGTATATTGGAATATGTAAATGTTTGGGGACTAAACACATGGTACGAAACCGGCTTTTTCCAGGACTTTGACACCTCGGTATGGAGGTCTGGAAAAAACGGCAAGCACTGGTGTGGAGGCTGCATGCGGGAAGGCAGAAAAGCGTTCATCTAGTTTGCTTTTCTGCCTTGATTCTTGTTTATCCGCAGGCCACTCGATACTTCATTTTTCTACAGCACAAGTCAAAACCTCCACTAGCTCCTCACATGCAGGAGACTGAAGTGATGAGTCTTCAGTATCTCCTGTACCGATACTAATAACATCCAGCTCCTCAGAACTGGATAATTGCAGTATCGGGGCCTCAGCCTGGGCGGAACCCTGAACTGAGGCACTGGAACAGGTGAAGGCTGAGATAGGGCTGGGCCCGTCTCAAACCCCGCTGTCAGATCCATTTGCAAACCCCATGCCTGCCTTGGCAGAAGTAGGACCCGAGCTGCGGGGAGCATGAACCGAACCGCCCTCCTTGATGAGCAATCGGCGGTAGCGCAGCGTTCTTATTGGTAAACGCTTACAATGCTCACAATCAGCCCCCTCGAGAGTTGACTGGGCATGCTGCACTCCCAAACAATCAACACATGAGATATTGAGTGCAGGGATGTACACACTTCCTATATTGCTATTTGCTCGCCATTTATATCGTTTTTTTATATAATGAATATGTGACAAATCTCCTGCCTAGTAGCAACCAAGGACAGACAAAAACACGTTTCTCACAATGATTCACACAGAGTGCTTGCTGAAGGCACAGAAGCTAGCGTTGTTATGATTCAGGGGTGCTTTATAGTTTCCTGGTCGATGACGTCACCCGCTTATGATGTTTAGATTGATTCCATACGTACTTCATGACGCAATCACACAGGGGCGTTCCCACGGCGTTTCGACGCAGCTCAAGTTCCCTTGAAAGGGAATTCAATTTGTGGACGCATATGTTGCGCGACATGATCCAAACGCAATTGCATTTGTGTTTACATTTTCTTTTCTGTGTATGTAAGGCAAGGCAAGGCAAGTTTATTTGTATAGCACATTTCATACACAATGGCAATTCAAAGTGCTTTACATAGAAGAAATTAAAATAATAAAAAGAAATAAGAATAATTAAAACGGTTTATAAAAATAAAAATAAAATAAAGTACAGTACAAACAGTCGGACGAACAGCGGCACAGTGCTCAATCAGTAAATGCATAGCTAAACAGAAGTGTTTTGAGTTTGGATTTGAATGTGACTACTGTAGGAGCACGTCTGATCTCCTCTGGAAGCTGGTTCCAGCTGCGGCTGGCATAATAGCTAAAAGCGGACTCGCCATGCTTAGAGTGAACCCTTGGTATTTCTAGCTGATATGATCCTAATGATCTGAGTGATCTGCTGGGTTTATATTCAGTGAGCATATCTGCAATGTATTGAGGTCCTAGGCCATTGAATGATTTATATACCAGTAATAATACTTTAAAATCAATCCTAAATCTAACTGGGAGCCAGTGTAAAGACCTGAGGACTGGTGTGATATGTTCATATTTTCTGGTTCTGCTCAGAATCCTGGCGGCAGCGTTCTGTATGAGCTGCAACTGTCTTATGGTCTTTTTGGGAAGGCCAGTGAGGAGTCCATTACAATAATCCACCCTGCTGGTGATGAAAGCATGAACAAGTTTCTCTAAGTCTTGTCTGGAAACAAAGCATCTTATTCTTGCAATATTTTTCAGATGATAGTATGCTGATTTAGTTACTGCTTTGACATGACTACTGAAACTAAGGTCTGACTCTAGTGTCACACCAAGATTCCTGACTTGATGTTTAATGACTTCAGTTTTGTCTTTGTTTAACTGAAGAAAGTTTTGACACATCCAACTGTTGACTTCGTCAATGCATTGGCACAGGGAATCAATGGAGCTGTAGTCATTAGGCGATAGGGCTAAGTAGATCTGTGTGTCGTCTGCATAGCTGTGGTAAGCAATTTGGTTCTTTCTCATTATTTGGCTCATTGGGAGCATATACAGGTTGAACAGGAGTGGCGCAAGAATTGAGCCTTGAGGGACTCCGCATGTCATGGATGTCCACTCAGACTTATGGTCTCCTATACTCACATAATAACCTCTCCCATCCAAGTATGACCTGAACCATTTTAGGACTATCCCAGAAAGCCCCACGCAGTTTTCCAGCCTGTCAAGAAGTATGTTATGATCGACAGTGTCAGATGCAGCACTGAGGTCGAGTAGTACCAGCACCGATAATTTGCCTGTATCAGTATTTAAGCGAATATCGTTTATTATCTTTATGAGCGCTGTCTCTGTGCTGTGGTGCGGTCGGAAACCAGATTGAAAATTGTCAAAGGATCCATTCAAGCTCAGGAATTTGTTCAGCTGATTGAAGACAACTTTTTCAATGATCTTGCCTATGAAAGGAAGATTTGAGATCGGTCTATAGTTGCTTAATATGGTCTTATCCAGATTGCTCTTTTTCAGGAGGGGCTTGACAACTGCAGTTTTAAGGGAGTTTGGAAAACTCCCAGAGAGAAGTGAGGCATTTACCACTTCTAGAAGATCTGCTTCTAAACTGTTTAACACACTTTTGAAAAAAGATGTGGGAAGTGTGTCAAGAGCGCAGGTTGATGTTTTAAGGTGCTGTACGGTTTCTTCCAAAATTTTGCCATCAATTTCTTTGAAATCAGACATAGTAACTACTTTCTCAGGTGGTCTGATCTGTCTGACCTCAGTGCAACTCAAGGATGTGCTGATCACCTTTCTGATATTATTGATTTTCTCAGAGAAGAAAGAAGCAAACTCACTGCACTTGTTGTCTGAGAGCATTTCACTGAGAATCTGGCTTGGGGGGTTTGTCAGTCTCTCTACAGTAGCAAAAAGAATGCGCGTGTTGTTTAAATTGCTGTTTATAATATTTGAGAAGAAAGTCTGTCTAGTTTTGCCTAGTTCCATATTGAAACCATGAAGGCTGTCTTTGTAGATGTTATAATGGACTACAAGTTTTGTCTTCCGCCACATGCGCTCTGCTTTTCTGCATTGTCTTTTCATATTTTGCACTGCTGTTGAGTTTCTCCAAGGTGCTTTTTGTCTGCCACTCTTCTTCCTGACTTTCACAGGAGCAATATCATCAATTACACTTTTAACTTTTGAGTTAAAAGAATCCAGGAGAAAATCAACAGAGTCTGCAGATATGCTTGGTGTTAAGGATATAGCCTTCATAAATAGTACACTAGTGTTCTCATTTAAGCATCTCTTCTTGACAGACACAGATCTAGCTTCAGTGGCAGGAGAGATCAATATATCAAAGAAAATACAGAAATGATCAGACAGTGCTACATCCTTAATAACAATCAGTGAAATGTTTAGACCCTTACTGATAAGTAAATCTAGAGTGTGTCCGCGATTGTGTGTGGGTCCATGTACATGCTGAGTCAGATCTACAGTTTTTAAAACAGTATTGATTTCTTTTGCCATATTGTTTTCTGCACTATCTATGTGGATGTTAAAATCTCCAGCAATGGCAAAACAGTCAAACTCTGAGGTAATTGTTGATAACAGTTCTGTAAAGTCCTCAGCAAAGGCTGGAGAGTATTTTGGAGGCCTGTAAATAATGATAAGTAAAATGCGTGGAGCACCTTTTAACACAATACCCAGATATTCGAAAGAAGGGTAATTCCCAAATGATATTTGCTTATATTGATAGATATCTTTAAAAAGAGCAGCTAGACCCCCACCTCTCTTAACAGCTCTGCAGACACTCATAAAAGTAAAGTTAGGAGGGGCTGCTTCATTGAGGATTGTTGCACTGCAGCCGTCTTCTAGCCAGGTTTCATTTAGAAGCATAAAATCCAGGTTGTTTGTGGTTATTAAGTCGTTGACTAGAAGTGAGTGATTTCTTTTTAAGTAGCGTGTTTATTTCTTTATAATATTGATAAAGTTCTCCATTATGTTTTTATATGTTACACAGACATTTTAATAGGTCTTAGTAACCCAGTTTGGCAGCTTGAACGAAACATGTCAGTACTATAGTTTTATGGTTTTCTGCTCATTCAAAGAATTTAATATAAACTAGGATACTGTATTTTAAATATAATTTTGTAAAATCCAAACAAGCATTACAGATCTTTATTGGCAAGGGTTTAAACAAAATTTTCAATGCTTGTTCATTAAATAAACACATGGATGCAAATTTCAGATTGAGAAATGAGGATTTATTTAATATTTAAGAAAAGTGTGCTATTTGAGTTTTGTGTTTATGTCATTTCACTGCACATTTGTGGCGCAAACTGCCATTACTTCAGCACAACACCCACCTGAAACATAGAATACACAGTATCAGTTAATTAAATCTATCACTTTTCCTTCAAAAGAACGAAGAAGAAAAAGAAATTTAAACTATCACAGAATGTTTGATTACCTTGTCTGAGGATATTTCAGGGCATCTCCAGTTGTAGAGGTAATACTGTTTGTGTACCTCTCCCATTCTGAACTTAAGTGGCTCCAAAAAAGCTTTATTATCCATTACATCCATTGCAGAGAACACATCAAACCCCCTCTGAACAGACAAACGGACAGCACAATAAGTCATGAGACCAGAACAAACTATACAATTAAAAGAAGCATAATGACTCTATAGGCCAGGGTAGTTTGGATGTGACAGATGGGCAGTAAATATCCTTATACGAGGCACAATCGATATATTCAGCTGTATCGTGTTGATATGTCCTTTGACTTACTGCTTTACAGATGATTAGGGTGTCCTCCATTAGCTGCAGCAGCGGGGTGGCTTTACTGATGCAGTAGAGAACACAGGCTGCCTTCAGCCCTTTATGCACAGGGTGGTTCAGAGCCGTAGAGGGAAGAGTGTAGAAACTCACCATGTCAGTTATTGTACCGGTCATGCTCTGCATAGAGACATATGAGTGGCATTAATGCAGCACATGACAGCTACCATAGATGTTTGAATGAGAGAGTTGAAAGGTCCTTTTCATCATACTGACCTCCACAACATATGTGTCAATCACACCATCTTGAGGCAGAAGCCAGTGCTCAACATCCTCCAGGGTCAGAACAGGAGAGAGATGAAAAGCCTTTAGATGTTCTCTCAGAAGGGCCTGAACCACTAGCACATCCTGCGCAGTCATGGGGCGAAGGCCAGTAGTTTTTGTTGTCTGTTGTAATAGAAAATAAGGAGAGAGATTATTAGTGTCGTTAATAGATGTACATACTTTCTCTCACATCTTCAAAAGGACTCCAAACAAAGACAATGCCACTATATTTATTTATTTATTTATTTATTTTTGAAACAAACCAATATGAGCTTAAAATGAAATAAACCTGTAAAAAATATTGTTCAAAGTCAAAAGGTTTGAGATCCACTGCTCTAAACTAGCCACAAATGTTTGTTTGTTTGTTTGTTTTCAGACAGTTTAGGATTACTATGATTTTTGGAAAGATATTGATACTTCTATTCTTGTTAATCACTGTTTACACCTACTATATGCCTTATAGAGAAATTAATTTAAAATAATTCCATAACATTGTAAAACAATTTACTACTTTAAAAAATACTCAATGACATAATAAATCAATACTCAATGACAATCAGAATTTAAAATTAATTCAGGAAAAATTAGCGACTCAGTAGGGCAGTCTGACCTCAGGAAGCCGATTTAGCTTGAGGGCACGCTGCAGGGTCATGTTACGAGTGAGAGAGAAGAAATTCAGCTCAATCAGCTTGCGTGGGTTCAGCGATCTGTGCCAGTACCTTTTAACAACCATAAAGAATAACAGAATTTGGTTTTAAACAATACCACAAATAAAACAGCAGCGGTGCTCTGGGGGAGTAAGAGAAACATCCTGACAATTTCCATCATACCTGCAGGTTGCAATAGGCTTTGGTAGGACCGCACTGGTGCTGTAGACTGCCTGAGATATACCCTGCTGATGGACACGTCTGGTGATCTCCTTGATTAGGACTGGTGCCACTCTTTTTGAGCGAAGTTTTTTGTGCACGCACAGGAAGTTCACTTCCACCATCTTTAGCTCTCTGTGGAGCATCTTTGTAATTTGTATCAACCAAAATTATTTAAATAATTTTAACCAACTGAAAAAAATTCTTCACTTACATGTCAAATACTTTCATAGTAGCAGGAATGGCATTTATGAATCCCACTAGTTTTTGACTGGAGTTTACTCTGACTCCACAGTGCCACTGTGGTTGCCCTCCAGGGGGGCATAGAGCCCTGCAATAAGTGCAAAAACATAGAGAAATTATAAGATCAGTTGTCTGTGATCATATTGATGTAACTATTAAGAGATCAAACACACCAGAGCAAGAACTGTGGAGAGTAGTGCAGACGAAGTGTGTTGTCATCCTCCTCCGTGTAGTTTTCATTCAGCAAATCACAAAGTTCTCTCAGCTACAATTACACAGAGAAACATAAGGAGGAAACTAGTTACAGGGTTGAAGATAAAGATAATCGTTTGTCTTTTACTGCAGTACTTGTAGTTCCCAACTGGTGCATGGGCAGAAATGCAAAAAATGGAAAGCAGAAATGCAAAAATATATTTAAGCTTTATCCTATCTGTGCGACGGTGTCATCAGACTGATTTCTCTTAAAACAGGTATTTTGAGCAGGAGGATGGAGTATACCAAAGAGCAAAAACATAATAAACAATACCCTTATAAAAAATAAATGTTCTTAATTATATTTTAATGTGCACTTACAATACTCTTAAAATCTTAAGATTATATTTGAAAAAGAACGTGTACTTATAGGCCTACACTTTCATGTTTCTTAAAACACTTAAAGACACTTAACACTTTTAATTTTAAAAAGTAAAATAAAATAAAGGTCAAATTAAAAGTTTTACTTTACAGTACCATAAATACTTGTCACCTCATTCAGTAATATACTGTCACCATATTCAAAGACACCAAGTAATTATGAAATTACATATAAAAGTGTACTAAATTTCTTCTTAAGTGGGTCAAAAAAGCACTCTTAATTTATAAATTTAAACTAATACATTTTCCTTTCATTTTAAATAACATGCAATCAGTGTCCGGAAACATTCATTTTGCATATATTCTTTTAAAGTATATTACTTCTGTAATAATTACAGAGATAATATAATATTAATAATGAATAATTAGTAAGTGTTTTGACAAGGGTAGTCCTTATCATTTATTTACTTCTGGTACTTTTAAGTTTGATTTTATTTTTTACTACATTAGAAAATGAAAAAGAGTACTTAAACTTTTATTTCATCAAGGCATCTATATTTTAGCTAAAGTACATCCCTGGATTTCAATGACATTTTTGTTCACATCTGTTCAATAAATAATTTTGGGACTGTATTAGTTCAAAAAGTCCTTTCTCTCACCTGCTTCTGATTGTCCAGGTCGAGCGTGTCCCAAATGAATTCCTGTGGCAGTGAATACGACTCTTCTCGAATGCTGGGCATCTCTGACTTAATCGGTCCATATGATGTCACTTCCTCATCTAAAAGAGAATGAATGCTATTTGTAGAAATGCACACAGGTAATGTTGTTTCTAGCTGTGCACTGTCCATCATACCTATCTTAGGGACTGGCTGGGTATCCCAAAAGCGGTATGTGTGCTTATGAGCCTCCAGTAGACTTTTTGGAGGCCCCTGACCAAAAGAAAAAAGGTGCAGGGCTTTTTGAATCTCTTGTTGCTTCTCCTCAGGAAGAGAGTCCAGCTGGAAACAAATTGAAGTTATTTGAAACAGGTAAATATACTCATACATCTCATAAAAAAGATACACATAGACAGACATAGATTATTACCATTTCGAAAGGGTCCTGTGGCCCCTCTTTAGCCCATGTTTGGTCCTTGTGTTTCTTTGTCTTCTTCTTCTTCTTACCTTCAGCACCCCTGTTTTCCTCTAAGCTGTTTAAAAGCAGTACATTTCAAAATAAAATATAATTGAGAGAGAGAGAGAGAGAGAGAGAGAGAGAGAGAGAGAGAGAGAGAGAGAGAGAGAGAGAGAGAGAGAGAGAATGACAATGAATAGATACAGCACTTACAGGCTTTTCTGCTTGGCCATGAAAGTGTTTTCGGGCATTGGAGCAGCCAGTGAAATGATCATTCAGCTCTGTAGTTGTGGGTGTTTGTGCTATAGGAGCTTATCTTAATGTGCTGTTAGAGCAGGAGGGAGACACCCAGCCTCCAACATGAGTATCTACCAATCAGCTGCCCTCCACACCCACACACAATGATCACTTATCTTAGCGTAACACTTGAGGCTTGCTTTCAGAGCCACTACTTGTAATGTTTAAACCATTAGATTGCATAATTAAGGGTAATGTGTTAAAATTCCTATAAACTTGTTTTCAACTAGATTTAATAGCCTTACTGGGGCAATATATGTTTCCCTTATCAATACTTTGATAAATTGAAAATACTTTGAAAATACTTTTATTGCGTTTTTCATCATAACAAAATAACATGATTTTAAAGTTTTTTGTAAACTAAAAGGTTTAGTTTGCTATAATTTGTCAAGATGAGTAACATGATACTGCAATTCCAGTGGCTGCAGTTCCGGGACTGCATTTCTAAAACTCTATTGTAGTATGTACTAGCAGTATGTACTATTTTATAGCACTAACTATTCAACTCTGTATTTGTATTACTGATTTTCAAGAATGATTTATTGTTTAAAATTAAATTATTTAAATTTAATTGATTTAACCAACCCCTAACCATAACTGTTGGTAACCCTCTTGACATTTTTCACCTAATTTTCACTAAATTTGTCATGTGTAGCCTGTTTTGGTTTTGTTTTCTCTGTGTTCTGTTCCCGTTTTGCTTGCCTGATTTGCGAGTTAGTTTCCATGGTTCTTAATCAGTCAACACCTATTCTGTTTCAGTTAATCAACCCCTGTGTATTTAAGCCCTCAGTTTCATGTGTTCCATTGTCCGGTCTCATCTAAGTTTATGTGGTTGTGTTTACTATAATCTCCAGTGATCTCTGAAAGATACTTTGTACTTTGTATACTCCATCATCATCTCTACAACCAGCAAACCTGACAAAATTAGCTCCAATTTTATGGTTTTAAATTCAGTTTGTTTAAAATGTATATTTATATAAAAAATATCAGTTTGTTTATTTTTTAATGCCAGAGGAAGACGTTATTGGAACATCAAGAAGCACAATAAACTTTTTTTAAATAACTGGAAGCGACTGACACTGGAAGCCTTGCACATTCAAGTATAAATTGCTCTTATATTGAAAATAAGGTTGAAAATAATATAAATTTTAAATTGTCAGCCAAAAACTAGTTTTTTGGTTTGGTTTTGATTATCATCTCTATCGCGGTCACACTGACATGACATTGCAGTTTTTAATAATGAAAGTTTATTGTTACGCATGTCAAGATAAGGAAGGAAGAAGTCAGGGTCGGCTTTTACTGAGGCTCTTGCTTTTATTCACTTTCACAAACGAAAAACAAAGTCGCGCTCTCTGCGCTTCAAAAAACTCAGTCTCAGTGCAAAATAGTTCCACACGCAGCTCACCAGTCCAGAGCCTTCAGCAGGCATGAGTCCTCAGTCAGTCTCTCTCCGTCTGCTTCCTCTTTCCATGTGGCTTTTATGTGGTCTCTCCACGCCAATTATTGCAACAAGACACAAGTGTTTTTCAGTTTACACTTGTAAGACTTGAGAAATTAGAAAATGCCGGGCAGCCTAGTTGAGGAACGACCTCTCCCTGAGAAGACAAAGGACCTTTCTGGAAATTAACATTTGAACTCTCTCTTGTGAAACTAGCATCACCATTCGAGACGCAAGTCTCACTTACTGTAAGCAATCCAAATCTACATCTTTTTCCCTTGACCCCCTATTCCCCCGTTCCCTCTCTCTCTCATGCTGAGATCACCTGAAATTCACCCAAAAATCGATATGGTTTAATGTGAACAATTATCATACAGTATTATACATGTTTGGTATCATTTGAAATGTTTCAGTGCGACTGGTACAAATGTCTCATTCCCAAAGAGGTAAACCAAAAGGTAATAAGTTATTAAGAGTTTTAGGGATAACTTGTACACAAAGGAGGGTGTGTCTTCCAGGCAAATGGCATTATTCTCCCAAAAGGTGTAAACTCTGAATGCAAATTCCCATCGTTAGCAAATGTCTCCATGTGAAAGCTATGTAATGAAATGCAACAAGAGGCTCAGCATGATTCTGTAACCCAGACCAGCCTGTGATGTGAAGTGTATGCAAAACACTTTGCATCATGTATTTTATAATGTCAAGGTTTGCATCTTCTCTCTTTATTCCAGAGCATTTGATGTTTTGTATCAAACATTCAAACATTCGCTCACATTTAATGATGCACAGATTTCATTAAAACCATTTCATTTATGGAGTCAAATGAAATAACGAGGTAATACATATGAAAAAAAAATATTTCATTTAATCAGATTACTTGGCCACGAGGAAAGACAGTAACGCACAAAAACCTTCACCCGTACCATTGGAAAACCACCATTGGACCTTTAGTCGGACTTACACACTTGACCTACTTATGCACCACTCGTCTACCGTCTACCGGGGAGAGAAAAATCAGGGGTGTGTAATAACGGCCTGCCACAGAGCAGCCTTTACCTGGGTGAAAGCCTGCTGACACATCTCCGTCCACTGGGCCGGATCTGGTGCTTCCTATATAGTGAGGTCAGTATGCGGGCTGGTAAGGTCTGAATAATTAGGCACAAACCTTCTGTAATATCCTGCCAGCCTCAGGAAGTGCCTCACCTACTTTTGGATCTTGGGGACGCACCTGTCGTGAATCCAGATACCTGACCTCCACACGCCCAACAGCACACTTCTTTGGTTTGGCTGTCAGTCCGGCCACTCTCAGCGCTCTCAGGACAGCACGCAGATGCCCCATATGACGCTGCCAGGCATTACTATTGATGATAATGTCATCCAGATAGGAAGCGGTATATGCAGCATGCGGCCAGAGAATCCTGTCCACGAGATGCTGGAAAGTGGCCAGTACCCCGAACAATCCAAAAGAAAGCATTACAAATTGGTGCAATCCAAATGGCGTTGTGAAGGCTGTTTTTTTTTCTTCTTTGGATTTAGGCTATAAGGGGATCTGCCAATACCCTGTTGCAACCTGGTCTCATAGGATTCCGTGAAATGTCCACGGGCCCTTAACTCAAAATCCGTGGAGCCATCACGGAATCGCCCTAAATTCCGTGATGCGGCCACGGATATTACTCCAGCGCAAGTCAATGACACTGACCTTCCGTGGTCCACACACGGATACCCGTTTCAATGACGGAGTACAGATCTCACTCATTGGACGTGCTTTCTCATTTGGAGATGCAACATTTGAAGTATTTGTTTCTTTTCCAACATCAAATGCCATAATGACGTTAATCTGACTGTTATTGTAGCTATTGCATTGTCCTGTCATCATAAAATTTCAGTTTGTTTCAGTTAGCCTAACCAAAGTCCCGTGATGGCACCACGGACCTCAACAACCTGACCTCACTCATGGACGTTGTAATGTTGCTGGCTTGTTTAGGAACTTATAAGCTTTAGGTCGACTGTGTTGCAATGGCATGTAATTAACTTGACATTTTGTCTCGTCCTGTCATCATAAAATCCAGTTTGATGGCGTTTTACACCTATTGCTCGCTTGGCTATAGTGTATCATCTAAAATCTGTGGTAGGAGCACGGAGTGAGTCTGTGGTGAGACCACGGATAACTCCAACGCGCAAGTCAATGACACTCATCTTCCGTGGTCCACACACGGATACCCGTTTCAATGACAGAGGACAGATCTCACTCAATGGACGTGCTTTCTCATTTGGAAACACAACATTTTAAGTATTTATTTCTTTTCCAACACCAAATACCATAAAGACTTTAACCTCTCTGTTATTGTAGCTGTTGCATTGTCCTGCCATCATAAAAATTCAGTTTGATTCTGTTAGCCTAACTGAAGTCCCGTGATGGCACCACGGACCTCAACAACCTGACCTCACTCACTGGATGTTGTAATGTTGCTGGCTTCTTTAGACACTTGGAAGCTTTATGTCGACTGTGTTGCAATTTTGTCTTGTCCTGTCATCATAATATCCAGTTTGATGGCGTTTTACACATATTGCTTGCTTGGCTATAGTCAGATCTAAAATCTGTGATAGGAGCACGGATTGAGTCTGTGGTGAGACCAGTGGCGGAGCCAGGATTTTTTCATAGGGGTGGCCAGGCAAGGGCCAGCAACCAGTCTAGGGTGGCACAGAAATCTTAATTATTTTATCATAAAAAATAATTTGACTATAATGTATTGGACTGTTTTAGTGCCTACACAACTGAATAAAGTTATTTTGTACTTAACTGTAATTGAGATAGCAGTGAATTAGGAATCATGGAATACTGAGTGAATTTTATATATTTTTTTATTATTACCCACCACCTCATGTTAAAATTAATTAAATAGTAATAAAAGGGCACACACTATAGTTTAAGTTCAACTTGCTCAGTTAGCTTGGTTCTGGTTCTCAAAATCTCTAATAGCTTGTTCTACATTGTTGCATCTTAATGGATGAGATAACATGCAGATAATACTGTAGTCCAAATATTATTCAACCTTCAATATGTTTTATATAATCAATGAACTCTTCAACCAATTCTGAGTTTGTCAAAAAATGTTTAACTGTCTATATTAGTTGTCAAAATAAATAATTGCAACAGTTATATCATACCTAAATTAAAAAGGAAAACAAAAGTTATCTTTTGAATCCCCATGTGCAAGAATGTGAACAAGGCGGAAGTCAACAGCACATAATTTTAAATGTTATGTTTTTCATAATGTAATGTTGCCAGAATGTAAAATTAAGTTATTTTATGGATTTAAAAATGATCCATTTTTGTTTGTCCTTTACAAATTAACGCAAAATGAATGCCTATCGCACAGTGCTCACATTTATTTGGACATTAAAACATTACATATCCATTTGTGCCTTATATTGTGATCTCACATAGCAGAATATTTTAATCCAGACACATGTGACACATGTATAACAATACATGCATGCAGTTTTGACCGCTTTAATCGCCGTTTTGATTCTTATTACATGAGTTAATTGACGACAGAACTACGGCTACAGCGCGCCGCATTAGCGCGTGATGTGCGTACCGCAAGCACAGTACAACAACTGTCAGCCGTATGACAGGAAAGTTCGTTAGTTTTACTGACATTTGGCCTGACAACATCTCATCTTACCGAAGATAGCCAACTGAATAAGGACAACGCGCTTTTCTCAGCATCTGACAGAAGTGTCACAAGCTTTCACGCACATTTTCTAAAATAAAAGTAGCATCAGAAAAAAAAGAGAATTACGTTTGTTGTTGACTGCACACTATTCGACTTACTCAAAACGGTCTTGCAACCCACCAGTTGAGAAAGATTGACTCTATATTTACTATGTGCATATCTGTCTCATGTTCTGCTGAAGCTCATTCGGCACTTGCACATTTCCGCACTCGTTTGGCTTGCGCCTGGCGCTGAGGTTGGAGTGTGCGTCTGAAAAATCACACGTTTTTTGTGGTCTTAAAGAGACGGTTCAGCGTTTTAAAAAACGCGATTTTTGTCAATAAAAAAATGACAGAAAAAGCAGTTATGAGAGGGGTGGCCAAAGGGGTGGCCAAGCTTAGACCAAGGGTGGCCACGGCCACCCCTGGCCACCCCCTAGCTCCGCCCCTGGGTGAGACCACGGATAACTCCAACGTTCGTGATATGGTCACGTAATTTAATCTATTGATTCGTGCCATGGACACGTTTATTTCGTTATTTTTCGTCTTTCGTGATCACAGCTCGATTATTTCTGGCTGTCGGCTGCAGCAGAGAAGATGTTTAATCAACATTTATTCACGAGATCTTATGGTTTATGTATTTTTTTAATGTTATTATTTCGGTCTTATTGCCAGGGAAGCTGGATTGCTTTGCTGTTTATTGATATTTTTAAAATTATATTTTAGGAAATCGCGCTGAAGAAGTCTCGTTACGAACACATCGCGATATTTGGCATCAGTTCACGTGTGTCAGCTGTTGGTAAGTAGCCTAGTAAATAAATACCTAAATACGCTGTCCTAATAATGTGTGATATAATGTATTTTCTGTTTGTCGATATTAATCTGCCATTATATCTGCCATTTCCACGGAGACTTTGCGTTTCATTGCTTTCTAATTCAAAATAGGGTGATTACACGTGACACTGCCTGTCACGTGACGTGCTATAGGCCTAGATATTCATATCAGATTAAAAATAGTACAATTAGTTCCAAAGTTGTATTTGTAGTAGAAGCACAGTAAAAACAACACATACCATGCTTTTACCACAGTAACATTAGTTTTACTGTGATAAGTGTAGTAAAAAGACAGTAATCACAAAACTTACCATGCTTTTACCACACTATTGGTAGTTTTAATGTGATACTTATTGTAAATGCACAGTAACCACAACACTTACCATGCTTTTACCACAGTAACCCTAGTTTTACTGTGATAGGGCGTGGTAAAAGGACAGTAACCACAAAATTTACCATGCTTTAAACCTCAGTAACCTTAATTTTACTGTGATTGGTGTAGTAAAGGACAGTAATCACAAAATGTACCATGCTTTAAACCTCAGTAACCTTAGTTTTACTGTGATTGGTGTAGTAAAGGACAGTAATCACAAAACTGACCATGCTTTTACCTCTGTATTGATAGTTTTAAAGTGATATTTGTTGTAAATGCATATTAACCACAACACTTGCCATGCTTTTAATGCTTTATAATGTAACATCCAATATTTGTAAGGTAAATCAGTACTTTTTCCTTTAAATAATCCTATATATTGTACATAATGATATTTTCTTTTCTTTTTTTTTCAGCTGAAAAGACCAAAGGGGCCTTTCGGACTCAGTCAGCCCATTATTGTTTGAGGAGAAGTAAACGGAGGAGACGGAAAGCTGCAAAGGCAAATATTCGCAATGGTATGTGTTGGTTTTAACCCTAAATCAAACATTTTATCAAGCATTTGTTGTTTCTTAAAACTTTTCTCACAAAACCCATAGCCCAATCAGTACAAACATAGTCTGAAAGACTTAATAATTCACAAGATTTAACAGGTTGTCAAATTCGTACGATACTCGTACATATTTGTATACTCATACACAATCTTGCAGCTTTTACTCCTAGTGCTGTCATTGGCTACTGCCTCAATTCCTGTACATATTTATTGCGATATTTGTAAATCAGTTGCGCCACTTCTTGGAAAGTTGTCGGATGTCACACACACTGTCAGAAAGTTTATATTAATTGCAAATTGGTCCCCGTCTGTTTATGTTCCAGTGATACATGATGTCTCTCCACACCTCATAACGGACCTCTGTTTGCAAGAGTGGAAAAGCTTATCTGACTTGTCACATGACATCAGATACTCGATTATTTTGTCATAATCAGATCAGTAACACTGCTGATAACTGTCCCGTTTGCATGTAAATCATTTTCATATGATTATTGCTTGCTATTAACCCTTAAAGACCGATACGGCCGCCCGCGGCATAAAATAACTATCGTTCTAAAATGTTTAATAACTTTTGAGTCGCTAATCCAATCTGTATGCTTTAAAATGCACCGTAAAGATGAGATTCACAGCTTTCCCGTGTTATCACGGATGTCTCTATTGGTCATTCATAGGCTGCGTAGTGCCGGTGATTGCGTCATCAAAATCTGCAGCAGTGATTCGTCAAGGAAACACATGTGGTTTCTTTCTCTGAGCCAAACAGGAACGATTGTTGATGCTTAGTCCCACCCCCATGCCCAGATTCGTCCAAACGGTCATCAACTCAACCAACAAACATAGTGATTGGTGATTTTAACAACCAATCACGTTTCTTTATACATTTTTAACAAACGCAATGCATTGAAAACTACGCATGAAAACTAACGGATGCAAAGTTTTTGACCATAGCGCAAAACACGAAAGAGCGCAAAACATGAAAGAGCATATAACACGAAAGAGCATGAGTATGTAAAAAAAACAGCAGTACAAATCGGAGGATGTGTTAGAATTGATTTTTTTAAACGAGTCGTTAGACCTGGTGCAACCTTCCGATTCAGAAGATTGTTTGAATCATTTGCACTGTTTATTTATCTATTTGTATTTAGTTTGTGAAGATTATTTGCACTATTTGTTCATTAGCACTCAGTATATTACCCTCAATGAACCATTTCTTCATTTGCACTGTTTATTTCTTTTTGTATTTAGTTTGTGAAGATTATTTGAACCATTTGTTCATTTACACTCTGTATATTGTTTTGTTAGTATTTATATTGCACAGTTGTCACTACTTGTTATATTGTTTGCATTTGTTGTTCATGTTCAAATTATAATATAATTTTCTGAAGAAAAATGTTTGCTTCAGTGTTCTGTTGTAATATAACAACTTTTCTATTTACTTTACTTCCTGAACTTATTTGGACACATCTATATTGTCAGTAAATGTAATACACCTGTTTTTACTCAAAAACGCCTAGAATAATATTATAATAAATGGCTATAACTTGCTGAGGGATTGTTACATGTAGACAAAATTTCATCTGGAAGTCTAAAACAACCAAGTCTAACTTTCTAAAAGAAAAAAACAAAACTTCAGGAAGTTCTGTTTGAGTTCACACTGAAAACACCACATTTTTTGTTGCCGTTTTTCTTAAAATCCTGTTAATTTCATAAATTCTCTGACAAAAGAAATGTAAAACTGGGACTTTAAATGAGCTAGCTGGAAACTTTAGGTTCTCCTGTTTAAAATGATATATGGCACTTGATGCTTGCTGCTAGAATGGGTTAGAAAAACAAAGAAAAGTACAGGTGAGTCAGGCGCCCCAAAAATGTTCTAGGTCTTTAAGGGTTAAAGACATACTTTTATTCATAGAAATGCCCACATATCAGTGAACTTATAACATAAAAATTCTTTTAACATTTAATTATGCAACACTCTTTACAGAAAACATATCCCACGGTTATGGATAAACTCACAACGTCATCATCAAGTCCTGTGCTGGGCACATTGGGCAACAAGTGTCCTCCAGCGTATTCGATCCATGGCCAAGTTCTTCACATCTTCCCATGGGACACTGACATTCTTCAGATCTTCGTGAAACATCTGTCTCCGTATCTTCCTTGGTCTTCCCTGTCTCCTGCATCCTCCTGGTGGTGTCCTGTCCACTTCATCACTGTGTTTGGGTGTTGTTGTTTGGGCATGCGTAGGATGTGTCCAGCGAGGTGCACCCTTTGCTCTGTCACAGTTTCTGAAAGTCTTCATGTGGAGTCCCACTCCTCCTCTGGATCTCTTTGATATATGCAGAACCAATATTGAATATAGTGATTTATCTTTTTCCATATTGTTAAAGCATTTTGTTTTCTCTTTTCAGCTTCATAAACTGTACTTGATTTCTGCCTAATGCCTTTATAAAAAAGGGTCAGTGCTCATCAGGTGTTTTGCTAAAGGACATATTCATTGCATAGTTACAATAAAAGTGACCAATAATCACAAGGATATAGAATGAAAGTTGAGAATGTAAAATGCTGTGCTTATGTTTTTGCCTATTTGTTCTTTAAAGCGATGAAACAAATTTTCACATAAAGTTGAATCTCATCTTTTGGTTTGTAAATATATAACTTCATCATAGCAATTTTTTTTAACGTTAATGTATGTCACTATAATAGATTGCCCCTGTATCTGGATATTTTTAATTAACTGATTTTTATACTGTTGTGCGGTAGTTTTGGTGCTACATTTGACTTTAAACAGTTTGACATTAAATATTGGAATAAGCTTTCAAAATTGTGTCCATTCATTGTGCTTTTGTTACATTTATTTGAATATAATTGATATACCTTTGACTATACATACACTGTAAATGTTAGAAGCACTTTAGTAGGCCTACATGCAATTATATTGAATTAAAATACTGCAAAACTACTCCTGCTGTAGGACATTGCTTAGAAAAAAAGTTTCTCTTTCAAATGTATTTATGCATCAGTCTAATAAAATAAGCAAATTTGTGTCATTGATCATGTGAACTCGTTTTTGGATGGTAACCACACAAAGAATAATAAATATAAAAATAAAACTCATATTTTATTGTTTTTAAAATATGAGTTTTATAATTTAATACATGTTTAGCAGCCTAAATATTCAATATTTAAGGTATCTATCCCTGCAGCCGGAACCAGGTTTTTATTGGCTGTGACTTTATCGCAGAACTCGCTGTGATTGGACAATCGTTTAACTCATATAAAACGGCGCTTTATGTGACAAAGTATGGTTTGGTATTATTATTACATTAGTTATACATTAAGCTAACTATAAAGTGTCTCTATAATGTGAGAAATTACTCCTTTACCGAGATCCTAACCCTAACCCTAAGCATGTCTGTACATTTCAATGAACTACAGAAAAATGCTTCCTGCTCCACTGATAGAATGACAGAGATATGTGAGTAATGTAGTTTAAAACGTTTAGTAATAAAACAATAAATGTTAAATAAATCATATATTTAATGGACAACTGGATATCTAAATCTGTTCATTGTGCTAACCTTTATGACATATATGAGGGACAGGCTGAAATTTGATATTTTACTGTGAGCACTTCAAAAATAACTTTATGACAGCTTTACATATATATCTGAAAACTGTGGCCAACATTATTTATTATACATAGCATAAGCAGTCGTCCTGCCGATTTTCCCTTTGATACACTAACCGGACTTTGAGTTACAGCCATTTGAAATGTGCATTTGTTTGCTCTTCTGGGGGCCATTGCTGGGGCCCTGCGGGTGGAAGGACAGTATAATCTACACAGATCTACACACACTATTACTATTACACAAGGGTAATGCACCATTCAGTAAAACAACAAAAAAACAGTGCCAACATTTCCTTTTCACCCCCTCTGATTGCTGCTTATATGCCTGACATCAGTGATATATGCTTTCATTCGAAAAGCAGTTGTAGATGTACTAGAATGATCAACATGGATCATCTTCAATTAAGCGTTAAGTATTTATAGCAAGATAGCCCACTGGAGCCTCTTGTTATTCACATAGCTTCCTTTTATTTCACTGCAAACTGGCATACATGCAAGTATGTGCCACTTTTGTTGCATTGTTGTCCCAAATATCATTAACCAGATCTACATTTTTTTATGTCCCAAGTAAAAGAATCTTGGTCATTAATTATATGTAGTAATTTATAAGTTATTAATTATATGTAGGCCTAGTTATTTATTAATTAAACTAAAGAAATAAGAAATTAAAATTTCTCAAATAAAAATGTCTATTTACTGTCCCAAACACCACTTTCAACACACAATAGTCACCATACTTTATTAAACAACACTTTATTGGAGGACAAAGCATAAAGTTAATAAAGTACCATAAAGACAAATGAGATTCAAGATAAAAAATGTGTCTTCAAAAATACATTAACATCATAATAGTCCATTCACAGCTGCTGAAGCCATAAAATTGGTGTCAGATAATCATATTCAGTCACCTACAGAAAACAGATTTGATATTGTGTTGGAAAATAATGATTCATTATCACAGCTAAACTGGTTTCTTGCTCTTCCCTGTACGTCTCTATCGTGTTTGTGTTCTTCTTCCTCGTCTAAACAGTTTGTTCAGTTGAAGAACAGAAGATGTGATCACTGATGTGGTGTAGCTTTTCTCAGCCAGAGGAAGAAGTCTCAACATCCCATTGTCAGGCGTTCTCCAGTCCTGGTCTGAAAGTAAAACAGAAAACAGAAACCATTCAAATGAAGTTGTTTAATGGACAGTCGGGTCAGCTTACGTTCTGCGTTTTTTAAAGCAGTGATGGTTTACTCTGGCCCTCAGCGTCCACTGTCCTGCAGATTTAGCTCCGACCACAAACCCTCCTGCCTATTGTCTAGAAATAAACCTGAAGACTTTGGTTAAAATTTTCAGATGTGCTCAATTAGGGTTGGAGGTTAACTCTTAATTAACCTCAAAAAGTAGAATGCAAAGGGCCAGAGTTGCCTGTTCCTTACATAAATTTACAAAGCAGAAGTCAGTATATTATATAATATACACATTGAAGTATTATATATATATATATATATAATATTGGAGCACATAATATAAGCTAATATAAGCTAAGTTGATATTGGTAGTAATCCTGCAAAACAGAAAGGAAGGTAATTTTAATACATTACTTGCAAATAGTCAGTTTATAACTGTATGATATGTTTTCTGTAAAAAGGTGTTGCATAATTAAATGTTAAAAGCATTTTTATGTTATAAGTTCACTGATATGTGGGCATTTCTATGAATAAAAGTATGTCTTTAATAGCAAGCAATAAGCATATGAAAATGATTTACATGCAAACGGGACAGTTATCAGCAGTGTTACTGATCTGATTATGACAAAATAATCGAGTATCTGATGTCATGTGACAAGTCAGATAAGCTTTTCCACTCTTGCAAACAGAGGTCCGTTATGAGGTGTGGAGAGACATCATGTATCACTGGAACATAAACAGACGGGGACCAATTTGCAATTAATATAAACTTTCTGACAGTGTGTGTGACATCCGACAACTTTCCAAGAAGTGGCGCAACTGATTTACAAATATCGCGATAAATATGTACAGGAATTGAGGCAGTAGCCAATGACATCACTAGGAGTAAAAGCTGCAAGATTGTGTATGAGTATACAAATATGTACGAGTATCGTACGAATTTGACAACCTGTTAAATCTTGTGAATTATTAAGTCTTTCAGACTATGTTTGTACTGATTGGGCTATGGGTTTTGTGAGAAAAGTTTTAAGAAACAACAAATGCTTGATAAAATGTTTGATTTAGGGTTAAAACCAACACATACCATTGCGAATATTTGCCTTTGCAGCTTTCCGTCTCCTCCGTTTACTTCTCCTCAAACAATAATGGGCTGACTGAGTCCGAAAGGCCCCTTTGGTCTTTTCAGCTGAAAAAAAGAGAAAAGACAATATCATTATGTACAATATATAGGATTATTTAAAGGAAAAAGTACTGATTTACCTTACAAATATTGGATGTTACATTATAAAGCATTAAAAGCATGGCAAGTGTTGTGGTTAATATGCATTTACAACAAATATCACTTTAAAACTATCAATACAGAGGTAAAAGCATGGTAAATTTTGTGATTACTGTCCTTTACTAGACCAATCACAGTAAAACTAAGGTTTACCAAGCCCTATCACAGTAAAACTAGGGTTACTGTGGTAAAAGCATGGTAAGTGTTGTGGTTACTGTGCATTTACAATAAGTATCACATTAAAACTACCAATAGTGTGGTAAAAGCATGGTAAGTTTTGTGATTACTGTCTTTTTACTACACTTATCACAGTAAAACTAATGTTACTGTGGTAAAAGCATGGTATGTGTTGTTTTTACTGTGCTTCTACTACAAATACAACTTTGGAACTAATTGTACTATTTTTAATCTGATATGAATATCTAGGCCTATAGCACGTCACGTGACATGCAGTGTCACGTGTAATCATCCTATTTTGAATTAGAAAGCAATGAAACGCAAAGTCTCCGTGGAAATGGCAGATATAATGGCAGATTAATATCGACAAACAGGAAATACATTATATCACACATTATTAGGACAGCGTATTTAGGTATTTATTTACTAGGCTACTTACCAACAGCTGACACACGTGAACTGATGCCAAATATCGCGATGTGTTCGTAACGAGACTTCTTCAGCGCGATTTCCTAAAATATAATTTTAAAAATATCAATAAACAGCAAAGCAATCCAGCTTCCCTGGCAATAAGACCGAAATAATAACATTAAAAAAATACATAAACCACCCCAGCTAACATGAGTCCAGCGGGCCAGTGGCGGACCACCGGTGGCAAAGTTGGCCAAGTGGTGCTCGATGCAGAGCCAAATGGGAGGAGCTAGAGCTCCAACCCCTCCCCTCGCTGGAGCTCCAGCCCCTCCCCTCGCTGGATTTAGTGGGCGGGGCCGCGCATGCGCAGGTTAACTTTCTCGCTATCAAAGAGTTACGTCACGATCTTTTCCCGCAGCGTTGCATTCCGGGAAGGCGCCGCCATTTTAGGTGGTAACTCTATCAGTTGCCATGGTTACTTCTACAGTGAGGCCAAGATAAATAGCAAAAGAGAGAGAAAAGATCAGTTTGATATGCTTTTGCATTTTAGCGATATGCAACAGTTTCTTGGGAAGATATGGAGAAGGAAAAAGCTTAAAGAAACGGCCTATCACGTTAATGACGTAGCCTACGACATTGCCAGCATGATCTGTCCGCACACGGCAGGTCCAAAATGCACATCCAATATCAGATTTATTTCCACATATAAATAAAACCCCAGGCAAAATTAATCAGTGAGGCCCTATTTTTAAATATATTTTATATTGTCCTGTAATGTTTTTTTATATAGGCTAATATATTAAAATGTATATTTGTTAATAGGCTATCTTCATAATTAAACAAAAACACATCTAACATAACATAACCTGAGTTGTTCATTTTTTCCAATATGTTCTTATTTATTTCATTAACGAAATATCAATCTTCTCTTTATAACAGAAGATACAAAAATAATTTAGGATAATAAATCCAACTGAACTCTTGTGGGAGTATGTGACTATTAAATCACATATATCTTCTCCCAAATGTGGTTGGAGTGGATGCCTCACTAATCTCAGAGCACATTTGTTATCTTGTTTTTCCTCTGTGTGGGGGGGTCACATAGCTGGTTTTAAAACTGCTGGTTTCCATTTCATTAAAATAGCTTCATGCATAGCCTACCACATGAAGGTTGAGTCTACCCAAAATTACAGTTTAAATTTACAATATAACAAAAAAATAATAATAATTACAACTGGCCTGTTGGAGTATGCTTTTACTTCTACAAATAGGGCAGATTAGGTATAGTCTTATTATTTTTATTTCATAAATTAATCAGATGATTTAGATTAATTCACAAATAACACACACGTAAATGCGGTGGACAAAAAATAAATAGGGGTGCACACCGTGCACTATCTAAGCTTTCACATTGCCTTTTAAGTCTAGTAATTTACATAATAATAGCAGACGCTTTTGTCCAAAGCAGCTTTAAAAGTGAGGAAAACAACGAAACCGTTATAAAGATAAAATAATACAAAGTTTCAACCGTTTTTAGAAACAAACACACACACACACACACATAGTATGAGTAATGTTCTTATTAGGTGTTTACGCGTTTGTCACAGAAACGATAAATATTTAATCATAATCACGACAAATATTAGAGAAAAATACAATATGATGTATGCCAGCATCTTGCGCATCAAAACAAACTCGTCCTTCCATCACGGTTGAACTCGCACTAGATCCAGCAAGGGTGAGCTAGACCTCTAGCTGCAGCGAATCCCCGCTCACTAAATCCAGCGAGGGGAGGAGCTGGAGCTCCAGCGAGGGGAGGGGCTGGAGCTCTAGCTCCTCCCATTTGGCTCTGCATCGAGCACCATCTCAAGTTGGCGGCCCACCGGCGGACGCCGCCGGCGGATCACTGGCGTTTTGCTCATCGTTATTCTAGCGGACCTCCAACGGCAGCCGCCGCTTTCCCGACGGTGGTCCGCTATCGTGCCGCTGGTTTATAATAAGTGTTTTCTGGCGGACCACGGTCGGTCCACGGTTTATAATCAGTTACTCATGCTAACCAAAATTCACTATAATGGATAAAAAAAGCAATGTACACCAGTCTCAATAGCAGTTGCAAATTTATTTTTATTAAATTAATTTTCAGTGAACAGATGAAATGGATACATTTGCATTACATTTATCAGATTCTTTTATCCAATGTGACTATTAGTCAAGTACATTATAGGATAAGTTGTACCCTTATGAAAATTAACCATGGTTCTACCAGAGCATTTGCAGTAAAACCATAGTTGCTAACAAAATGAACCATGGTTTCACAACAACCAAGGTTTAAAAACATACGTTTATAGTCATGATTACCATAATTTTACAGCAATTATTAAAGCAATATTACTAGTTGAACCATGGTTTGAAAAATAAATAAATAACATGGTTGGTACAGTTGTACCATAGTAAAACCATATAGTGCTTTTCACAATACAAATTGTTTCATAGCAGCTTTACAAAAAATGCATGTTCAAGGTTATACAATCGCAAAATATCCTTTAATCAGCCAGAGGCGACTGCTATTCACTGGAGAGCATCTTTTGGCAACAAAGTAATGTTCATAAGATAATACATACAAGTCATGAGTTTAAAGTCCTAATTGCTATCCTTCAACATTTTTAAAGGGTAAGTTTGCAGATTTTCAACCCGCTATTCTTACAATGTTGGTAATATGTTAGAACAATGTTTACTCTTTCTCTTAGTTACGTGTACTAAGATATTCCTGTTTATTTGTCAGCAGAACTGTCATGCAAACCTTCCCTTACCTTCCCCGGTTTCACAGAAAAGGCTTAAGATAGTCCCAGACTAAAATGCATGTTTGAACTGTCTTAACTGGAAGCAACTTGCACTGACATATCTTAAAATATTTCAGGGCCACTGTTTTGTCTCAAGATGCACAACAGTAATGTCTAAAGTACATTTTAAAAAGCTACTTAAATATCCTAATTTAACTAAGGCCTAATCCTGGCTTAATCTAAGCCCTGTGTGTGAAACCGGGCCAATGCAATATAAGGATAATATCTGGCAGTTTTGTGTCCATCTATAGTTGCCATCATCTGAAGTCTTTGTGAGTGTTGGTGTCATTAGAAGTCTTCACAAGTGAGGCTGGATCCACACTGGAGCTGCTGTAATCTCTAGTGAACTTGCTGGGCATCCTGAGATAGAAACAGGGAAGCAACAGGAGAAAGATTAGCATAGCTGCTGTCATATTATTTTAGGCAAAAGATGATCATGTGCACTTTTTATTATTTCATCACATATAACTGTAGTGCAAGATTATGAGATGTGTAAATTGAATGCTTGGCTACAGAGAAGTGTCTTTAATCTAGATTTAAATTAGGATCATGTTTCTGGGCCCCAAACATTATCAGGAAGGTTATTCTAGAGTTATTCCCTTACATTCTATTGAATTAATAGGAAATCGTCAGATTTTAATGAGAAAACATGACCTACCGAGTCAGCATTTTTATATTTGAATACTATAGATTCTCACAATGCAAACGTTCTAAACATTTCTGAGTATTATCAATGTTGAAAACAGTTGTGCTGATTAATATTTCTGTGTAAACCAGTCTAACAGTTTAATCCATTTTCTTTTCTCTCTCTCCAGGATTAATTGTTAAATAGACCCAACATATATAAATGGTAGTTTACACTACTATTCAAAAGTTTGGGTTCAATAGAATTTTTATTTTTATAAGAATAGAAAATAAATATTTTTATTCAGCAAGGATGCATTAAATTGACCAGGAGAGAGTAAAGATTTTTCAAATAAATGTTTTTTTTCTTTCTATTCATCAATTAATCCTGAAAAACACAAAAATATGAAGCAGCACAACTGATTTCAAAACTGATAATAATCATAAACGTTTCATCAAATCATCATATTAGAATGATTTCTGAAGGATAATGTGATGCTTCTCCATAGAAAACAGTTTGTTTTAAATGTTTTAATATTATTTCACAATATTATTGTTTTTACTGTATTTTTAATTAAATAAATGCAGTTTTGGTGAGCATAAGACTTCATTCAAAACATTATTTTTTTTTTTTTACCAACAACATTAGAGTATGTTTGAAGTTTTAGTTTAGTTCCTTTATTGTCCACAAGTGGAAATTTGTCTTTGGCTTGGTTTTACTTACTAGTCGTATGGGTGATAGCGCCTCAGAGATGATGATCAGCTCAACTCTGCTATGGTGCAGGACATCAGCATGGAAGGATCTAGGAACACAACAAACCATTTGTCACAGAGCCAACAATATTATTATACAATGACAGGTTTTTTAAAAGAAAAGAAGCTACAGCAGAAGTGAAATGCAGAAAAGAGAAAGAACAGACAATGATTTCTTAATTAGGATAACAAAATGTATGTTTTTAGGTTTACTTTTTCATTGTGTTGTGTTTAAAACCCTATAACACTTGTGGTGTTCCCGGTCAAAAATAACTGGCCTACAAAAATAGCTTATAAATCACTTGTTATGCTATATTATCACCCAATTCTGGATTCAATCTTTTTGTCAACTTGTTTTCTTTCAGTTACGACTGTTTTTATATTTCTATTTGCATCTGATTAATCGTGGGCCTCATTTATCTGAGAGTAGGTATTTATGAATAATTTTGGAAATATTAAGTAAAATATGAACATGTTCATTATGTTCATGTACACATTTGTGCATGTGTGCTTGCAAACATTGAGCCCTTGGACCTGAGCATGTGTGGATACATGCATACACACGCTACCCAAACACACACACACACACACACACACACACACACACACACACACACACACACACACACACACATTAAAACACAGAAACTATTTGGAGTATTACACACATTCTTTTTCACAGAGAGAAACTTGATCCTACCCTGAACTGCATCTAATATTAATTTATCCATCTGACATTGATACACACAAAACAAATCAAACTTCCTTTTGAAACATTAAAGTAGACTAGTTTGATCAACAGTGCAATGTTTTTCATATTTTATTTAATATTTCCAAAATTATTCATAAATGCCTACTCTCAGTTAAATGAAGACCACAATTAATCAGATGGAAATAGAAATATAAAACCAGCCCTAAATGAAAGAGAACAAGTTGACAAAAATACCAATGAGATAACATTAACTAGTATTTTCGGGAAAAATAAAATCTTCTCTGTTATTTAATGAGCTTCCTCACCTCACCTGTTTCCCACTTCTCTGGCAGCAGCTTTCTTCAGAAATGTTGACATTTTGGAGCTTTCCTCTGTTGTACATGGATTATTTGTGTTGCTGCTGAAATCACAGAACAATTTTTATCAATATTTGTTAACCATTGAGCTAGTTTCAGCAATTTTTAAGCACTTCATGTAAGTGACGTCACAGATTAACAGTACGTTTACGTTAAATAAATTAGCTCACGTCCAAGCAACATATTTACAAAACTATCAAAACCTCTCATCTACACATAAGATGTAATTAAAGGCCCAAACTTTCATAAACAAAAGCTCAAGCTATAAAGTTAGCAGCTAGCCTGTTACCTCTTCTGAAAACGGTTGAGATGCTAACGCACTTTTTCGAAGACACTAAACCATTTCTATAAAGTAAATATTCAACAGAAGCGTGTCAATTACAAGTAAGATAAGTGTCAAGAACAGTTGTGTGTATTATTTGTGTGATTTTAGAGGCTAAACTCACCTGAAAGCAGTGAAAACAACAGCGAGAGACTGAGTTTTGCTGACAGTTGCAGTAGTGCGGTCCCGCGCCGTTTCCATGGTAACTCATCTCCGCTTCCGTGTTTGAAGCAAGCGGCAACCTCCCCGTCTCTCTCTTGAAACCAACACGGAAGTGAGTTAAACTGCAATTCATTAACTGGCCGCTTGGCCTGGCTGCAGAAGTGAGTCAAATCTGTATCTCCCTCATGTTAAAATTACCAACTTTACAGCAGAAAAAAACATGTTTACAGCCTGGTTCTCTCTGTGGCTTTGGTCTATACAGCTAATTTTGCCCTTCATAACAACTGTGAGGGGGGTGAATTTTTTTATAACTCATCCGTTTAGTTGATTAATATTTAAATTTAAGGGTGTGGCCACTTGAGTGACAGGTGGATTCCCGCTGATGTCAATGCTAGCCGTTTGTCTGCTGTTACTAGCCGTCACTTCACCTCAGCAAATGTTACTGCTGAACTTGCCATTGCCATCTCTGCAGTGTTTGTGCTTTTTTTCGGGATTATTTCATACAATTTAATACTTGGGTACAAAGCCCACGTCTTTGGATTCAGTCGTTGTCGTCGAGTATCGTTCGAGAGAACAAAGCGCTGTATTTCAGTTGTTTTCCTCTGTGAACATGCACTAATGGATGTCTGACAATTTCGTTGCTTTTTGGGGTTTTCAAATTTAAAACGTCAATAAAGGCTCGTTCGTTCTGCTCTCACGGAACAGATGGATTATAATATGCTTATGTACCGTCAGATGAAATCATGCAGGCGTCGGCGCTTTCTCCGTGAATGAGCGCGGATTTTCTAGCGCATTTACTTGCACTTCAAAGGCAATATCTATGGTTTAACGGTTTAACCCATTTGAGAGGCGGCCAAAATCAGAATTTAAAATGGACTGAATAAGCTCTCTACGAACTTGAGCGATGCCGCGCTGACGGACCATGAAAGAGTGACTGACATGTATGCACATAAATCACTGTCACACACAAACACTCTCGAAGTAATACACAGTCTCACTTGTAGCCATGTATTTTAACTATTAAAATATTTCAAAGGGCAAAAACAGGAACTTTTAATTGGTTTTACATCATCAGCTAACTCGATCACGTCGAGCTAGGTGATTTCAGATAGCCAGGCTCATATCTATGACCAGGCTCCTCAGCTCCACTCACAGCCCCGCCTGTTTGCCTATTTTCTGTTATCCGGGAGTGACGCAAGGCCAAGATGGCGACGGACGGCTCCGCCCACTTTAGGCTTCAAAAATGCTCTTCAGAAACCTACGGGTGACGTCACGGACACTACGTCCATATTTTTTTACAGTCTATGGTTTGAAGGCGACTCGAGTGTTCACGCGCACGCACATTATAACGCGTCACAGTCACACAGCATTTACAAACATAAACATCTAGAATAAGAAATTACTTGAATAAAAATCTCATTATTAAATCATGAATTTAAAACTCATTTTGAAGTTCTATGACCCATTCATATGTGCAAATTACCACAACTGCACGTGATAGTGGGACAATTGTGGCTTTTTTTATCATTTAAATATTTTTTGTTGTTGTTTTTACGAACACTCAAGCCCCATATTTCATTTGAACGCGTGCTAAAAATGCTCATAGGCAGTATTTTTTATATCACCAACATTTTGCTTTTGATATTGCTGCAGCTATTAGGTCAGTTTCACCATTTTTTTTTTATTCTGTGCTTTCAGATTCTTTTTAACTGCAAAAATAAATTAAAACAAATATACATTTATAAATTAAAGATGTCCTGTAAGCGCTCAGAAACACGTGGACCGACTATCGGCTTGCCACTGGTGTGCCGACGGTGGCCCAGCCGCGGAAAACCGCTGGTGGCGTGCCACCCAAAAAACGCTGGCAGATCGACGGGGTTTTCAGATTGGTCGGGTTGCCGATGGTGTGCCGCCGGAGGTCCGACCGTGTCAAGCCGCTGACTTTGTGCCGCCCAAAAAACGCTGGTGGACCGCCAGGTCATTGTTAGCTGGGACGATATAAGATCTCGTGAATAAATGTTGATTAAACATCTTCTCTGCTGCAGCCGACAGGCAGAAATAATCGAGCTGTGATCACGAAAGACGAAAAATAACGAAATAAACGTGTCCATGGCACGAATCAATAGATTAAATTACGTGACCATATCACGAACGTTGGAGTTATCCGTGGTCTCACCACAGACTCAATCCGTGCTCCTATCACAGATTTTAGATCTGACTATAGCCAAGCAAGCAATATGTGTAAAACGCCATCAAACTGGATATTATGATGACAGGACAAGACAAAATTGCAACACAGTCGACAAAGCTTCCAAGTGTCTAAAGAAGCCAGCAACATTACAACATCCAGTGAGTGAGGTCAGGTTGTTGAGGTCCGTGGTGCCATCACGGGACTTCAGTTAGGCTAACAGAATCAAACTGAATTTTTATGATGGCAGGACAATGCAACAGCTACAATAACAGAGAGGTTAAAGTCTTTATGGTATTTGGTGTTGGAAAAGAAATAAATACTTAAAATGTTGTGTTTCCAAATGAGAAAGCACGTCCATTGAGTGAGATCTGTCCTCTGTCATTGAAACGGGTATCCGTGTGTGGACCACGGAAGATGAGTGTCATTGACTTGCGCGTTGGAGTTATCCGTGGTCTCACCACAGACTCACTCCGTGCTCCTACCACAGATTTTAGATGATACACTATAGCCAAGCGAGCAATAGGTGTAAAACGCCATCAAACTGGATTTTATGATGACAGGACGAGACAAAATGTCAAGTTAATTACATGCCATTGCAACACAGTCGACCTAAAGCTTATAAGTTCCTAAACAAGCCAGCAACATTACAACGTCCATGAGTGAGGTCAGGTTGTTGAGGTCCGTGGTGCCATCACGGGACTTTGGTTAGGCTAACTGAAACAAACTGAAATTTTATGATGACAGGACAATGCAATAGCTACAATAACAGTCAGGTTAACGTCATTATGGCATTTGATGTTGGAAAAGAAACAAATACTTCAAATGTTGCATCTCCAAATGAGAAAGCACGTCCAATGAGTGAGATCTGTACTCCGTCATTGAAACGGGTATCCGTGTGTGGACGACGGAAGGTCAGTGTCATTGACTTGCGCTGGAGTAATATCCGTGGCCGCATCACGGAATTTAGGGCGATTCTGTGATGGCTCCACGGATTTTGAGTTAAGGGCCCGTGGACATTTCACGGAATTCTATGAGACCAGGTTGCCATTCTCTCAAAGGGGAACTGCATTAGAGGAAGAGGGTGCAAAGGTGCTTTTGGGGAGGCCGGTGGATTTACCAGCTGACATTCACGACAAGCCACGCATCATCTGCGCACATTCTCGTGATTGCCTGGCCAATAGTATCATTCAATAGTTATTCAAATTCGGGGACAAAATCATAGTATAAAGGTTGCAGTTAACCCACACAAGTTTCTTACTTGTGTAAGAGGAAGCTTTATTCGAACATATTATTTGCCAATCCATGTTATATTAATGGAGTGTTCCATTTTTCCTTTGAAGTGGGAAATTCCTCGTTCCCAGTAGGAACTTTTAACTGGAATGCCCCCTCAAGTCAGAGTTATGACTGGGAAGTGCAACAACCCTGACTTCAGAATCCAATATGGCCACTCATTGCATCAACTGTAGTGAAACAGTAGTACTATAGTGTTTATTAGCACTTCTGTCTGTGTCTGAATAAACTCAGTGGTGCACACACAGTACTATTTAATCTCTATTTGTGGACATGATACTTAGGCATTATCTTTGCAAAATACAGTTTTTTTTATGAGTTTGTATTCCGAAAGAGCAAGCACAATAATGGTTGGTCTGGACACATCCAGCTTTGTTTTCTGACCTGTATACTGGAAGTCGGTCATTCCCAGCTACGAAATCCCTCATCCGAGGTAAATGAACAAAGTATAATGCCGTGTTCGAGACAAGGTCAGAAGTGCAGAGGTGTAAAGAGTACCTGAAAACTAAACTTGAGTAAAAGTACAGATACCTTATAGCGAAAATGAATTAATTACAAGTTACAAGACACCAATTCCAATACGACTTGAGTAAAAGTCTTACCCCCAGTTTCACAGACAAGGCTTAAGCCTAGTCACAGACTAAAATACGTTTTTGACCTGTTTTTGTATCTTAAAATATGTGAGTGCCATTGTTTTGTCTCAAAGATGCAGACCAGTAATGTTTTTCCAAAGGCATGTTTATAAAAGCTACTTAAATGTCCTAATTGAATTAAGGCCTAATTCTGGCTTAATGCTGCCTTCGCGTGCTATCGGAAATTCCCACTTCAGAAGTCATGATTACGAGCTTGTTGCATTCAACTGCTTTGTTGTCGAAATGAACCAGGTTTATTCTAGCCTATTCATTGGGAAAATCTAATTAAAAACCAAAATGATATGTAGCGTCCCATGCACTGACAAGCATATAAACATTCACGATGCTATCCAGATAGTTGTCAGGGATATTCAGTCATTTGTTAGTTTAGTTTTATTATCATGGACTTTTAGTTTGCTTCTCATTATTTCCTGTTGTCTTTGTTCATGTTTATTTGTTCATGGATATTTTTCTTACACGAATGCATCATTTAGCTTCAGAAGGCCTTTATTAACCCCCCCAGGGCCGCATGGAGCACTTTTATCATGAATGGATGTACTTTTATGGACTTCAAAACATAAACGGCCATTCACTGCCATTATAAAGCTTGGAAGAGCCAAGACATTTTTTAATATAACTCTGATTGTATTCGTCTGAAAGAAGAATGTCATATACACTTAGGATGGCTTGAGGATTGTCACAGTGGTGTTCTGTCTGAGTCTTGTTTTTAGTAGTCATATGTCTTCCTTTGTTCTTCTTCTTGTTTTTTTGTCAGATTACTCCTTTTGTATTATACCGCCACCAACTGTACAGATGTGTGTAATACCATGAACTTCATAGAGTCTTAGGCTTGAATTAGTTAAAAAAACAAACAAACAAACAAACAAAAAAACATTCTTTTCATTATACCAGTATTATTAAGAAAATTAAATAAAGCGTCAAATCTCTCCCTTTTCACACCCTGTTCTTCAAGTATATCATGTATTGAGTTCTCTCCTTCCATTTCCTGCCAATTTATTCTACTATCATTATATTTCTCACATACAAACAGTACATGGTTTACATCTTCTTTGTCTCAGCATTCTATGCATAAACCAGTTCCATTACCTATTATTTGTAAAGTAGCATTCAATTCTGTGTGACCTAATCACATAGACCACTTCTTCCCTTCTGTGTAAACTCAGCGAAGTAACCCTTTTCCCGGTCACATTCTTCTGTATTTTATGGTAGTGTCTAGCATTAAACTCTGCCTCCCATTCAGTTTGCCATCTTTGCATACTTTCAGATTTAATTATGGATTTGGCTTCACCCTTCCCCAGTGGAACTTTAATTCCTATATATTTGTTTTTCAGCATATTTTTCGCAATTTTATCAGCCTCTTCGTTTCCTTCAATACCTGTATGAGCTGAAACCCAACAAAACTGAATAATGATTCCAAGGTTCCTGAGATGTAATAGTAAATGTTTAATTTCAATAATCAAATCTTCCCTTGACGAGTGACCTGAATCTAGGCTATGAATAGCTGCCATGGAATCTGTACAAATCACAGCTCTCAATGGTTTAACCTCTTCAATCCACCTAAGAGCTGTTATTATCCCAGTCATCTCAATAAAGTATATAGAAAGAAAATTATGTAACCTATAGCCATCTCTTTTATTAAATTCTGGGATATATATCCCAATCCCGCAATGCCCATTTTGTGGATCTTTTGATCCATCTGTATATATTTTAACATATCCATAGAATGATGTTTTAATATATCCCTGGCAATAATGCTGCAAAACTTTGTTCATTTGGATACTCTTTCTTTCCTTCCAATAGTTCACTGTTAACCTCTGGTGATGGAAGAATCCATGGAGGAATAGCACTTAGAACCAACGAAGGACTAAATTTCAGTTGTTTAATTAGGGCCCGAGCACCGATGGTGAGAGGACCCTACTGTTTTTGCTCCGTTTATTAGGGCCCAAGTCCTGAAAGGGCGAAGGCCCTATTGTTCTCGTTAGGATTATTAGGGCCCAAGCCCTGAAAGGGCGAAGGCCCTATTGTTTCCGGTAGTTTTCGGTAGGATTATTTATTAGGGCCCAAGCCCTGAAAGGGCGAAGGCCCTATTGTTTTCGTTAGGATTATTAGGGCCCAAGCCTTCTAAGGCCGAAGGCCCTATTGTTTTCGTTAGGATTATTTTTATTAGGGCCCAAGCCCTGAAAGGGCGAAGGCCCTATTGTTTTCGTTAGGATTATTAGGGCCCAAGCCTTCTAAGGCCGAAGGCCCTATTGTTTTCGTTAGGATTATTTTTATTAGGGCCCAAGCCCTGAAAGGGCGAAGGCCCTATTGTTTTCGTTAGGATTATTATTATTATTAGGGCCCAAGCCCTGAAAGGGCGAAGGCCCTATTGTTTTCGGTAGGATTATTTATTAGGGCCCAAGCCCTGAAAGGGCGAAGGCCCTATTGTTTTCGTTAGGATTATTATTATTAGGGCCCAAGCCCTGAAAGGGCGAAGGCCCTATTGTTTTCGTTAGGATTATTATTATTAGGGCCCAAGCCCTGAAAGGGCGAAGGCCCTATTGTTTTCGGTAGGATTATTATTAGGGCCCAAGCCCTGAAAGGGCGAAGGCCCTATTGTTTTCGGTAGGATTATTAGGGCCCAAGCCCTGAAAGGGCGAAGGCCCTATTGTTTTCGTTAGGATTATTATTATTAGGGCCCAAGCCCTGAAAGGGCGAAGGCCCTATTGTTTTCGGTAGGATTATTTATTAGGGCCCAAGCCCTGAAAGGGCGAAGGCCCTATTGTTTTCGGTAGGATTATTATTAGGGCCCAAGCCCTGAAAGGGCGAAGGCCCTATTGTTTTCGGTAGGATTATTAGGGCCCAAGCCCTGAAAGGGAAAAGAGAAACACGAAGTGTTATAACTTCTGCACACATTAACTGATCTTGATGAAACTTCAGCAGTGTGTTCGTGGTAAGAGGCCGATCAGATGGATGTGACTATTGTGAGTCAAAGTTATAGCGCCACCAACTGGCAGCAGGAAGTGTGTCACTTTCAAAATGTTTTTGACAAAAGTGGGGGGGTTAGTTTTACCCACAATTACAAAAATCAGTACGTATATTGGTCTCATCATGCCGGACAACTTTCTAATTTACAGGCATTAGCTGCAACCAACAGGAAGTCAGATATTTTGGTCTGAATATGGATCGTTTGTTAAATCAGCCTCTGAGTTTTTAGTTACTCCTCCTAAAAGGTTTATTTTATTCCCACCAAACTTTTTCAACATGATAAAAATATATTAATGATGCTAAATTGTAAACGGATATTGAATATCTCAAACGGTTTTGCTATGGCGAGGGATTAAATTAATGTCAAAAAGGAAGCAGGAAACATCTCATAACTTCTAAAAATGTAATTATACACCATTTATTTTTATATAAAAATATACAAATATTAGAACTAAACCTATTTTATTCTGTTTTTGCAATATAAGAAGTATGAAAAAGTTAAAAACAGGCTATTTAGTGCTATTTGGTTCAACAAAAAAGCAAACATAGGGTGTTATAACTTCTGCATACATTAACTGATCTTGATGAAACTTCAGCAGTGTGTTAGTTGTAAGAGGCCGATCACATGGATGTGACATTTGTGAGTCAAAGTTATAGCGCCACCAACTGGCAACAGGAAGTGTGTCACTTTCAAAATGCTTTGAAATCTCCCTCTTATTTTTACCCGATTTGCTTCAAACTTTATGTGTATAATGTAAACACACGGCAGATGTAGACCTGTGAAAGGATTATTGATATCTTAGATACTGTTGCCGTGGCAACGCATCAAACTTTAATATTCTTTACGGATGCTTTTGAGACTCTTCACATGCTTGAAAATGCATGAAATTCGACAGACACATCACATTTATTATCCAGTAGACATGTGCAAAGTTTCAGAAACGGGCATGGTGAGGGGCTCAGTAGCGCCACCTTTAGTCAAAAATGGGGGCTTAGTTTTAAGTAGAGTCACAAAAATCGTTATGTGTATTGTTCTCATCAAGCCGGACAACTTTCTAATTTATAGTCATAAGCTGTGACCAACAGGAAGAGAGATATTTTGGTTTGAATGTGATTTTTTGGAGAATTCTCTCCCTCTCTCTCTCTGCCTCTACGTCTCTGTGTGTGTGAGGGGTGGGGGGATTTGTCTTTTGAGTGAGATTTCTTTAAAATTCCTGTTTTTCAAGGTTTCAGGGGCTTTTGGGGCCTTTAACGTGCTCGAAAACTCTTGAAACTTTGCACACAGGTCAGAACCTGCGGCCATCAGGGCCGGGCTGAAGCTGGTACCCGGGCGTGGCAGGGGGGCTCAACAGCGCCCCCTGGAACGGGATCCGAACACTTGTCCATAAATCAAACACACTTGCATGTAATGATATGAAACTCGGTACACATATAGATCTCATCGGGCCGAACAACTTTCGTGCTCTAAATTTTACGCCAGCCCAACAGGAAGTCGGCAATTATGGGTTGTTTGGAGAACGCTTGCTGTGGAATTTGAAACACTTCTCCTAGAGAATTAATTAAATCGCCACCAAACTCGGTGTGCATGAAGTCAAGACATTGAGGATGCTAAATT
>CM040831.1:18305806-18340806 GCA_022828995.1 Vimba vimba
AACACGCTTGCATGAATTAATATGAAACTCGGTACACATATAGATCTCATCGGGCCGAAAAACTTTCACCCGGTCAAGTTTTACGCCAGCCCAACAGGAAGTCGGCTATTATGGGTTGTTTGGAAAACGCTTGCTGTGGAATGCGGAGTACTCCTCCTAGAGAATTCATCCAATCCCCATCAAACTCGGTGTGCATGAAGTCAAGACATTGAGGATTCTAAATTGCGGACGGATTTTTGATATCTCGAACGGTTTGGCCGTGGCGAGGAAACGAAATTATGGCGAGAAAAGAGAAACACAAAGTGGTATAACTTCTGCATACATTAACTGATCTTCATGAAACTTCACCAGTGTGTTCGTGGTAAGAGGCTGATCAGATGGATGTAACTATTGTGAGCCAAAGTTATAGCGCCACCAACTGGCAGCAGGAAGTGTGTCACTTTCAACATGCTTTTGACAAAAGTGGGGGGGTTAGTTTTACCAACAGTTCCAAAAATCAGTATATATATTGGTCTCATCGAGTCAGACAACTTTCTAATTTACAGTTATTAGCTCAGAGCAAAAGGAAGTCAGATATTTTGGTTTGAATGTGGATTTTTTGGATATTTCAGACTTTTTAGCTACTCTTCCTAACTGGTTTATTTTATTCACACCAAACTTTTTCAAAATGATGAAAATACATTAAAGATGCTAAATTGTGAACGGATATTAAACATCTCAAACGGTTTTGCTATAGTGAGGGACTAAAGTAATGTACAAAAAGGAAACTAAAAGCCTCATCTTCTAAAAATGTAATTAAAAAACATTTATTTCTATATAAAAGTATACAAATATCACAACTAAACCCATTTTATTCTTTTTTTCAATTTAATAATTATTTATAAGTTTAAAAATAGTAATTGTACTATTTAGTCCCATAAAAGTCAAGTCATACATAGGGCTATACTGCCCTCTTGTGTTCAAAATCAGGTAGGCCTATTGTATCTACATAAAAATATACTAGGTTTGTGACGTTGAGAATATTTTACCACTGGTTAATCTATGTGTGACACCGCTGGGGGCTTTTGAATCGCCAACTTAAAAACGAAAGTAAAATATGCTCGTCCGCACTGACATTGATAGTGGTTGAGCGAGCGTTTCAAATGAATTCCTATGGAAGCCATGAGCATTTTAGTTTCATTTTAAAATTAGCACCTTTCGGGGGGTGGATTGCTTGGAATTATTTTACAAAAGCACAATGTTGTGTTTTATTGTGACTGTACACAAATATAAGTTAACACTTTGCAGTTTGAATGTCGTCCTGTATAATGACGGAGTATGTTTTTATGTGTCCACTGTTCAATCGCGCCCACGCCACACACACACACACGGTTTACTATCTTTGTGGGGACTCTCCATAGACTTAATGGTTTTTATACTGTACAAACTGTATATTCTATCTCCTCACACTAACCCTACCCCTAAACCTACCTATCCCAGAAAACTTTCTGCATTTTTACATTTCCAAAAAAACTCATTCTGTATGATTTATAAACTTGTTTACCCATGGGGACATCTATTTAGGTCCCCACTGTGACATGAGTCCCCATGAGTCTGTGTGCATTCAGGTTGAAGTCCCCACCGGGATAGGAAAACATGAACACATACACACACAAACACACACACACACACACACACACACACACATTCCAGCATTGCAATCTTGACATCGCAGCCTGTTCATTATAGCCTTAAAGGTGCATTATGCAACTTTTCATGTTAAAAATACCCGTTTTTCTAACCCATACATGCTTAAACAATTGCCTGATGGGCTGAATGAGCCCTTCTCTGATCACTGCGATTGCCTCTATAATCCTGTACAGTAAAATAAATAAGAGGGATTCGGGTCGGATCTGAGACTGGGCGTGACGTCATGCGCATTCAGTTGCAGTGTTGCAGTTTCATTTGTCGCCAGAGGGGGGCATAGTTCTGCAAAAACTCAGAGACGTGCATAATGCACCTTTAATAAAATATAATAATAAAATAGTTAACCTAACATATAAAAATTACACTGCTCTAAATAGTCAGTAGTACAATTCGTACATTCACAGTAAGCACCGCTCCACTGTGATGTTTCAAGCACATTTTTGCGCGTGTGAAGAGGATGATTTTTTTTCGTCGATATTGGAACACGAGTGAAGAACAAAGCCTATAATAAAGAATAGTTTAGCATCCAAATACATCGCAAATGCTGAAACATTTTGATTCTAATGAGAGGGTTACGTGAGCCCAACAGTGCTTACTTTCGTTTTTATTTTTACATTAAATTTAAAAGATTTGTTGTGGAATATTTTGAGTGTATCATAAAATCAGAATAAGGTAATAAGGTTTCTGTCTTTTATATATATATATATATAGCCCGGTTACAAAAAATATATACACAGTTACAAAAATCAGTACGCATATTGGTCTCATCGAGCCGGACAACTTTCTAATTTACAGTCGTTAGCTCCGAGCAACAGGAAGTCAGATATTTTGGCTTGAATGTGGATTTTTTGGATATGTCAGACCCTTGAGTTTTTAGCTACTCCTCCTAAGTGGTTTATTTTATTCACACCAAACTTTTTCAACATGATAAAAATACATTAAAGATATATATATATATATATATATATAAATATAGCTGCGAGCAGCGATGAAGGGCCAAAGCCGGAGGCACCGCCACCCCGGTGCCTTTAGGTAACTAAAGGCACCGGGGTTGCGGTGCCACCGGCTTGGGCCCGTAATCGCTGCTCGCAGCTATATTTATTATTTTTTTCTACTTCTCGGGCACTTTTGGGGCCCTTAACATGCTCAAAAACTCTTGAAATTTTGCACACACGTCAGAACCTGCGGCCATCAGGGCCGGACTGAAGCTGGTACCCGGGTGTGGCATGGGGGCTGGACAGCGCCCCCTGGAATGGTGTCTGAAAAATTGGTCCATAAATCAAACATGCTTGCATGTAATAATATGAAACTCAGTACACATATAGATCTCATCGGGCCCAACAACTTTCGTGCTCTAAGTTTTACACCAGCCCAACAGGAAGTCGGTTATTATACGTTGTTTGGAAAACGCATACAATGGAATGTGAAATACTCCTCCTAGGGAATTCATCCGATCGCCACCAATCTAGGTGTGAATGAAGTCAAGACATTGAGGATGCTAAATTGCGAACGGATTTTTGATATCTCGAACGGTTTGGCCGTGGCGAGGAAACAAATTTATGGCGAATAATGGGACACAGGAAGTGTGTTATAACTTCTGCATACATTGACTGATCTTGATGAAACTTCAGCAGTGTGTTCATTGTAAGAGGCCGATCACATTGATGTGACTATTGTGAGTCAAAGTTATAGCGCCACCAACTGGCAGCAGGAAGTGTGTCACTTTCAAAATGCTTTGAAATCACCCTCTTATTTTTACCCGATTTGCTTCAAACTTTATGTGTATAATGTAGACACACTGCAGATGTAGACCTGCGAAAGGATTATTGATATCTTAGATACTGTTGCCGTGGCAACGCATCAAACTTTAATATTATTTTCGGATGCTTTTGAGACTCTTCACATGCTTGAAAATGCATGAAACTCGACAGACACATCACATTTATTATCCAGTAGACATGTGCAAAGTTTCAGAAACGGGCGTGGTGAAATGGCTCAGTAGCGCCACCTTTAGTCAAAAGTGGGGGGGTTAGTTTTATCAACAGCAACAAAACTTGGTATGTGTATTGTTCTCATCAAGACGGACAACTTTCTAATTTACAGTAACTAGCTCGGACCAAGAGGAAGAGAGATATTTTGGTTTGAATGTGGATTTTCTGGAGAATTTTCTCTCCCTCTCTCCATGTCTCTGTGTGTGTGAGGGGAGGGGGGAATTTGACTATTGCTTTTATATTGTTAATCAAGGTTTCAGGGGCTTTTGGGGTCCTTAACGTGCTCAAAAACTCTTGAAACTTTGCACACGGGTCAGAAGCTGCGGCCATTAGGGCCGGGCTGAAGATTTTACCCGGGCGTGGCAGGGGGGCTCGACAGCGCCCCCTTGAATGGGGTCCGAGTGCGGTCTGAAAACTTGGTCCATATACCAAACACGCTTGCATGAATTAATATGAAACTCGGTACACATATAGATCTTATCGGGCCGAACAACTTTCGTGCTCTAAGTTTTACGCCAGCCCAACAGGAAGTCGGTTATTATGGGTTGTTTGGAAAACGCATGCTGTGGAATTTGATGTACTCCTCCTAGGAAATTCATCCATTCGCCTCCAAACTCGGTGTGCATAAAGTCAAGACATTGAGGATGATAAACTGTGGACGGATTTTTGATATCTCAAACGGTTTGGCCGTGGCGAGGAAATGAATTTATGGCGAGAAAATATACACAGGAAGTGTGTTATAACTTCTGCATACATTAACTGATCTTGATGAAACTTCAGCAGTGTGTTCGTTGTAAGAGGCCGATCAGATGGATGTGACCTTTGTGAGTCAAAGTTATAGCGCCACCAACTGGCAACAGGAAGTGTGTCCCTTTCAAAATGCTTTGAAATCACCCTCTTATTTTTACCCGATTTGCTTCAAACTTTATGTGTATAATGTAGACACACGGCAGATGTAGGCCTGTGAAAGGATTATTGATATCTTAGATACTGTTGCCGTGGCAACGCATCAAACTTCAATATTCTTTTCGGATGCTTTTGAGACTCTTCACATGCTTGAAAATGCATGAAACTCGACAGACACATCACATTTATTATCCAGTAGACATGTGCAAAGTTTCAGAAATGGGCGTGGTGAGGGGCTCAGTAGCGCCACCTTTAATCAAAAATGGGGGCTTAGTTTTTCCTAGAATCACAAAAATCGGTATGTATATTGTTCTCATCGAGCCGGACAACTTTCTAATTTACACTTATAAGCTCTGACCAACAGGAAGTCAGATATTTTGGTTTGAATGTGATTTTTTGGAGAATTCTCTCTCTCTCTCTCTCTGTATCTTTGTCTCTGTGTGTGTGGGGTGTGGGGGATTTGTCTGTTAGGAGAAATCTGCTTTTATAATTGTTTTTCAAGGTTTCAGGGGCTTTTGAGGCCCTTAATGTGCTCAAAAACTCTTGAAACTTTGCACACAGGTCAGAACCTTCGGCCATCAGGGCCGGGCTGAAGCTGGTACCCGGGCGTGGCAGGGGGGCACAACAGCGCCCCCTTGAATGGGGTCCCAAAACTTGGTCCATAGATCAAACTAGCTTGCATGAATTAATATGAAACTCGGTACACATATAGATCTCATCGGGCCGAACAACTTTCGCACTCTTAAGTTAAACGCCAGCGCAACAGGAAGTCAGCTATTATGGGTTGTTTGGAGAACGCTTGCTGTGGAATTTGAAACACTCCTCCTAGAGAATTAATTCAATCCCCATCAAACTCGGTGTGCATGAAGTCAAGACATTGAGGATGCTAAATTGCGGACGGATTTTTGATATCTCGAACGGTTTGGTCGTGGCGAGGAAACAAATTTATGGCGAGATAAGAGAAACACGAAGTGTTATAACTTCTGCATACATTAACTGATCTTGATGAAACTTCAGCAGTGTGTTCGTGGTAAGAGGCCGATCAGATGGATGTAACTATTGTGAGTCAAAGTTATAGCGCCACCAACTGGCAGCAGGAAGTGTGTCACTTTCAAAATGCTTTTGGCAAAAGTGGGGGGGTTAGTTTTACCAACAGTTACAAAAATCAGTATGTATATTGGTCTCATCGAGCTGCACAACTTTCTAATTTACAGTCATTAGCTCTGACCAACAGGAAGTCAGATATTTTGGTTTGAATGTGGATTTCTTTGCAAAATCAGCCTCTGAATTTTTACCCACTCCTCTTAAGTGTTTTTTTTATTCACACCAAACTTTTTCAACATGATGAAAATACATTAAAGATGCTAAAGTGTGAACGGATATTAAATATCTCAAACGGTTTTGCATTTAGCATGCATAGTTTAGCATCATATGATAAAGAATAGTTTAGCATAGTGTAACTAAAGGCACAAGGGTGGCGGTGCTACCGGCTTGGGCCCGCAATCGCTGCTCGCAGCTATATTTATTATTATTATTATTATTGTTCTTCAAGGGTTCGGGGGCTTTTGGGGCCTTTAACGTGCTCAAAAACTCATGAAACTTTGCACACGGGTCAGAAGATGCGGCCATTAGGGCCGGGCTGAAGATGGTACCCGGGCGTGGCAGGGGGGCTCGACAGCGCCCCCTGGAACGGGATCCGAGTGCGGTCCGAAAACTTGGTCCATACACCAAACACGTTCGCATGAATTAATATGAAACTCGGTACACATATAGATCTTATCGGGCCGAACAACTTTCGTGCTCTAAGTTTTACGCCAGCCCAACAGGAAGTCCGCTATTATGGGTTGTTTGGAAAACGCATGCTGTGGAATTTGATGTACTCCTCCTAAGAAATTCATCCATTCACCTCCAAACTCGGTGTGCATGAAGTCAAGACATTGAGGATGCTAAATTGCGGACGGATTTTTGATATCTCGAACGGTTTGGCCGTGGCGAGGAAACGAATTTATGGCGAGAAAATAGACACAGGAAGTGTGTTATAACTTCTGCATACATTAACTGATCTTGATGAAACTTCAGCAGTGTGTTCGTGGTAAAAGGCCGATCAGATGGATGTAACTATTGTGAGTCAAAGATATAGCGCCACCAACTGGCAGCAGGAAGTTTGTCACTTTCAAAATGCTTTGAAATCACCCTCTTAGTTTTACCCGATTTGCTTAAAACTTTATGTGTATAATGTAGAGACACGGCAGATGTAGACCTGTGAAAGGATTATTTATATCTTAGATACTGTTGCCGTGGCAACACATCAAACTTTAATATTATTTTCTGATGCTTTTGAGACTCTTAGCATGCTTGAAATTGGATGAAACTTGACAGACACATCACACTTATTAACCAGTAGACATGTGCAAAGTTTCAGAAACGGGCGTGGTGGAATGGCTCAGTAGCGCCACCTTTAGTCAAAAATGGGGGCTTAGTTTTTCCTAGAATCACAAAACTTGGTAGGTGTATTGTTCTCATCAAGCCGGACAACTTTCTAATTTACAGTCATTACCTCAGACCCACAGGAAGTCAGATATTTTGGTTTGAATGTGGATTTTCTGAAGAATTTTCTCTCCCTCTCTCTGTGTCTCTGTGTGTGTGAGGGGAGGGGGGGATTTGACTATTGCTTTTATATTGTTAATCAAGGTTTCAGGGGCTTTTGGGGTCCTTAACGTGCTCAAAAACTCTTGAAACGTTGCACACAAGTCAGAACCCCCTGCCATCAGGGCCGGGCTGAAGCTGGTACCCGGGCGTGGCAGGGGGGCTCAACAGCGCCCCCTTGAACGGGGTCCCAAAACTTGGTCCATAGATCAAACACGCTTGCATGAATTAATATGAAACTCGGTACACATATAGATCTCATTGGGCCGAACAACTTTCCCCCTGTCAAGTTTTACGCCAGCCCAACAGGAAGTCGGCTATTATGGGTTGTTTGGAAAACGCTCGCTGTGGAATGCGAAGTACTCCTCCTAGAGAATTCATCCAATTCCCACCAAACTCGGTGTGCATGAAGTCAAGACATTGAGGATGCTAAATTGCGGACGGATTTTTGATATCTCGAACGGTTTGGCCGTGGCGAGGAAATGAATTTATGGCGAGAAAAGAGAAACACGAAGTGGTATAACTTCTGCATACATTAACTGATCTTGATGAAACTTCACCAGTGTGATCGTGGTAAGAGGTCGATCAAATGGATGTAACTATTGTGAGTCAAAGTTATAGCGCCACCACCTGGCAGCAGGAAGTGTGTCACTTTCAACATGCTTTTGACAAAAGTGGGGGGGTTAGTTTTAACTACAGTAAAAAAAAATAGTTTGTATATTGTTCTCATCAAGCCGGACAACTTTCTAATTTACATTCATTAGCTCCGGCCATGAGGAAGTCAGATATTTTGGTCTGAATGTGGATTTTTTTGCAAAATCAGCCTCTGAATTTTTAGCCACTCCTCTTAAAATATTTATTTTATTCCCACCAAACTTTTTCAACATGATGAAAATACATTAAAGATGCTAAATTGTGAACGGATATTGAATATCTCAAACGGTTTTGCTATGGCGAGGGATTAAATTCATGTCAAAAAGGAAGCAGGAAACATCTCATAACTTCTAAAAATGTAATTATACACCATTTATTTTTATATAAAATTATACAAATATTAGAACTAAACCCATTTTATTCTGTTTTTGCAATTCAAGAAGTATGAAAAAGTTATGAACAGGCTATTTAGTGCTATTTGGTTCAACAAAAAAGCAAACATAGGGCTATACTGCCCTCTTGTGTCCAAAAGGATATCCAAATAGTATATAAAACGTTTTACTAGGTAGGCCTATTGTATTTAAATATAAATTTATTATGTATATGACTGTGAGGACATTTTCCCATTGGTTAATCGATGTGTGACACGAGCGGGTGCTTTTAAATCGCTAATATAAAAGTGAAAGTAAAGACGTCCGCACAGACATTGATAATGGTGCACACACGTTGGAAAGAATGATACTTTTAAACATAACACTAAACCGCCATTAGGTGTCGCCAGGCGATCGTCTTAATGAGCGAGTCATTAATTAATTCGTTCAGACGATTCGTTCGAATGACTGAGTCATTCATGATTGAGACAGATGTTTGGATTGGTCATTGAATCTTTGAGTCAACCGATTCGTTCAAAATGCTGAATCATTCAGAAATGAGAAAACAAGTTGCTGTGAGATGCGCGATTGTTCTGCTGTGATCTTGGTTTAACTATTTTTGCTGCTGAAACAGAACAAAAACAGTCAATATTGCATCTTAAATGTAAGTGACTTAATTGTAACTGTTTATTAACCTGTTGATGAAATCAATGTCGCATTTTCAATCGTGATAGGAAACAGCCTACTCGTCAAGTGAGGTTGCTCTTATCATATGTTATAAAATATATAAAAACTCCATATTTGTAATTTTTATAGTCAGTATGTTGTTAACTGGGTTTCTTTTTTGTGTGCTGCGCTCAGTTGTTTACGTTTCTCCTGGAGAAGCTGCACGAGCCTCAGCAGCGCAACCTTGTTACCATTGATCAGTAGCCTAATACATTTATTATCAACTGTTGATTGCAACTTAAAATTAATGTAATATAATTAGAATAATCTCTCGTTTTAGTGATTCCCAAGTTATTTTTTTGTCATTGACGTTCTAATCAGGCTACTATGGTCGGGCAAGCTAAACTCTCTTTCAGGTAGGCGGCCTATACTATGTATGTGACAGTGAGAATATAATTTTACCACCGGTTAATTGACGTGTGACACCGCTGGGGGCTTTTGAATCGCTAACTTAAAAACGAAAGTAAAATATGTTCGTCCGCACTGACATTGATTATGGTTGGGAGCAGAGCGAGCTTTTTCAATGAATTCCTATGGAAGTAGGAATGAATTCCCGTGCAGCCGTGAGCATTTTATTTCAGTTTTAAAGTTAGCACCATAAAGTATATTTTTATGTCTCCACTGTTCAATCACGCCCACGACACACACACACACACACACACACACACACACACACACACACACACACACACACACACACACACACACACACACACACACACACACACACACACACACACACACACACACACACACACACCGCATTGCAATCTTGACATCGCAGCCTGTTCATTATAGCCCTAATAAAATATAATTATAAAATAGTCAACCTAACTTATCAAAATTACACTGCTCTGTTTAAATAGTCAGTAGTACAATTTGTACCATTTTTTTGTGAAGTGACAAGACAGAGAATATTACTTGTCTGATATATAATGTATATATCTTTTGTTATATATATACTGTATATATATATATATATATATATATATATATATATATATATATATATATATATATATATATATATATAAATATAGCTGCAAGCAGCGATGGAGGGCCCAAGCCGGCGGCACCGCCACCCCGGTGCCTTTAGGTAACTAAAGGCATCGGGGTTGCGGTGCCACCGGCTTGGGCCCGTAATCGCTGCTCGCAGCTATATTTAGGGCCCAAGCCCTGAAAGGGCGAAGGCCCTATTGTTTCCGGTAGGATTATTTATTAGGGCCCAAGCCCTGAAGGGGCGAAGGCCCTATTGTTTTCGTTAGGATTATTATTATTAGGGCCCAAGCCCTGAAAGGGCGAAGGCCCTATTGTTTCCGGTAGGATTATTAGGGCCCAAGCCCTGAAAGGGCGAAGGCCCTATTGTTTTCGGTAGGATTATTATTATTAGGGCCCAAGCCCTGAAAGGGCGAAGGCCCTATTGTTTTCGGTAGGATTATTATTATTATTATTATTATTATTAGGGCCCAAGCCCTGAAAGGGCGAAGGCCCTATTGTTTCCGGTAGGATTATTTATTAGGGCCCAAGCCCTGAAAGGGCGAAGGCCCTATTGTTTTCGGTAGGATTATTATTAGGGCCCAAGCCCTGAAAGGGCGAAGGCCCTATTGTTTTCGGTAGGATTATTTATTAGGGCCCAAGCCCTGAAAGGGCGAAGGCCCTATTGTTTTCGGTAGGATTATTATTATTATTATTATTATTATTATTATTGTTGTTCAAGGGTTCGGGGGCTTTTGGGGCCTTTAACATGCTCAAAAACTCATGAAACTTTGCACACAGGTCAGAACCCGCGGCCATTAGGGCCGGGCTGAAGCTGGTACCCGGGCGTGGCAGGGGGGCTCAACAGCGCCCCCTGGAACGGGATCCGAACACTTGTCCATAAATCAAACACACTTGCATGTAATGATATGAATCTCGGAACAGATATAGATCTCATCGGGCCGAACAACTTTCGTGCTCTAAGTTTTACGCCAGCCCAACAGGAAGTCGACTATTATGGGTTGTTTGGAAACGCATGCTGTGGAATTTAATGTACTCCTCCTAGGGAATTCATCTAATCGGCTCCAAACTCGGTCAGCATGAAGTCAAGACATTGAGGATGAAAAATTGCCAGGGGATTTTTGATATCTCGAACGGTTTGGCCGTGGCGAGGAAACGAATTTATGGCGAATAATGGAAACAGGAAGTGTGTTATAACTTCTGCATACATTAACTGATCTTGATTAAACTTCAGCAGTGTGTTCGTTGTAAGAGGCCGATCACATGGATGTGACTATTGTGAGTCAAAGTTATAGCGCCACCAACTGGCAGCAGGAAGTGTGTCACTTTCAAAATGCTTTGACATCACCCTCTTATTTTTACCCGATTTGCTTCAAACTTTATGTGTATAATGTAAACACACGGTAGATGTAGACCTGTGAAAGGATTTTTGATATCTTTAATACTGTTGCCATGGCAACGCATCAAACATCAATATTATTTTTTGATGCTTTTGAGACTCTTCACATGCTTGAAAATGCATGAAACTCGACAGACACATCACATTTATTATCCAGTAGACATGTAAAAAGTTTCAGAAACGGGCGTGGTGAGGGGCTCAGTAGCGCCACCTTTAGTCATAAGTGGGGGGGTTAGTTTTATCAACAGCAACAAAACTTGGTATGTGTATTGTTCTCATCAAGACGGACAACTTTCTAATTGACATTAACTATCGCCGACCAGCAGGAAGAGAGATATTTTGGTTTGAATGTGGATTTTCTGAAGAATTTTCTCTCCCTCTCTCTGTGTCTCTGTGTGTGTGAGGGGAGGGGGGGATTTGACTATTGCTTTTATATTGTTAATCAAGGTTTCAGGGGCTTTTGGGGTCCTTAACGTGCTCAAAAACTCTTGAAACTTTGCACACAAGTCAGAACCCCCTGCCATCAGGGACGGGCAGAAGCTGGTACCCGGGCGTGGCTGGGGGGCTCAACAGCGCCCCCTTGAACGGGGTTCTAAAACTTGGTCCATATATCAAACACGCTTGCATGAATTAATATGAAACTCGGTACACATATAGATCTCATCGTGCCGAACAACTTTCCCCCGGTCAGATATTTTGGTCTGAATGTGGATTTTTTTTGCAAAATTAGCCTCTGAATTTTTAGCCACTCCTCTTACACTATTTATTTTATTCCCACCAGACTTTTTCAACGTGATGAAAATACATTAAATATGCTAAATTGTGAACGGATAATAAATATCTCAAACGGTTTTGCTATGGCGAGGGATTAAAATAATGTCTAAAAGCCTAAAATCTTCTAAAAATGTAATTATATACCATTTATTTATATATAAAAGTATACAAATATCACAACTAAACCCATTTTATCCTGTTTTTAAAAAGAATTTTATTCTAATTTTATTCTAAAATTAAAACAGTAAAGTAAAAAAAAAAAAAAAAGTCATACATAGGGCTATACTGCCCTCTTGTGTCCAAAAGCACATCAAAATAGTATATAAAACTTTTTACCAGGTAGGCCAATATTCTATTTAAAGATACATTTATTACGTATGTGTCTGAGGATATTTTCCCACCGGTTATTCGACGTGTGACACAAGCGGGTGCTTTTAAATTGCTAATATAAAAGTGAAAGAAAAATACAGACTTCCACACTGACATTGATAATGTTGCACACACAAATCACACACACGTTGGAAAGAATGATGCTTTTAAACAACACTAAACTGCCATTAGGTGTCGCCAGGCATCCATCTTAATAAGCGAGTCATTGATTAATTCGTTCAAACGATTTGTTCGAATGAGTCGATCATGATTAAGACATATGTTTATGGATTGATCATTCAAACTTTGAGTCAACCGATTCCTTAAAAATGCTGAATCGTTCAGTTATGAGAAAACATGTGATGGGTGATGGTTCTGCTGTGATCTTTAACTATTTTCGCTGCTGAAACAGAACAAAAACAGTCAATACTGCATCTAAAATGTAAGTGACTTAATTGTAACTGTTTATTAACCTGTTGTATGAAATCTAGGGGTTGGTGAAAAAATGTATTTTTAGATGCATCGCGATGCGGACGTGGACGATTCTGAATCGATTCACAAATGTCAAAAAATCGATTCTCTAAAAAAATATTTTTCTAATAACGTAATATTGACGGAACGCAAAAGGCGGAACTCTAAACGGACGTGCATGTGTGCAGTCTGTGGCGCGCACATAACAGAGAAGTTTCTTCTACTCACCAAGGCTGCATTTATTTGATTAAAAATACAAACAAAAACAGTAATATTGTAAAATATTATTCCAATTTAAAACAGCTGCTTTCTATTTTAATATATTTTAAACTGTAATTTATTCCTGTGATCAAAGCGGAGTCACTGTCACATGATCCTTCAGAAATTATTCTAATATGATGATTGATGCTCAAGAAACATTCATTATTATTTTAAATGTCGAAAACAGTTGTGTACAGTCTTTGATGAATAAAAAGTTCAAAAGAACAGCATTTATCTGAAATCTAAAGCTTTTGTAACATAACACTACCGCTCAAAAGTTTGGGGTTAGTAATAATTAAAATTTTATTTTTGGGGGAAAGAAATAAAATAAATCAATACTTTTATTTATGAAGGATGAGTTAAACTGATCAACAGTTACAGTAAAGACATTTATAATGTTAAAAAAAATTATATTTGAAATAAATGCTGTTCTTTTGAACTTTACATTCATCAAAGCATTTTGAAAAAAAAAAATTGTACACAACTGTTTTCAACATTGAAAATAATAATGAATATTTATTGAGCCTCAATCATCATATTAGAATGATTTCTGAAGGATCATGTGACACTGAAGACTGGAGTAATGATGCTGAAAACTCAACTTTGATCACAGAAATTATTTACTATGTAAAATATTTTAAAATTGAAAACAGCTGTTTTAAATTGGAATAATATTTCACAATATTACAGTTTTTGTTTGTATTTTTAATCAAATAAATGCAGCCTTGGTGAGCAGAAGAGACTTCTCCTAAAAACATTAAAAATCTTACTGACCCCAAACTTTTGAACGGTAATATATATATATATATATATATATATATATATATATATATATATATATATATATATAATATGTATATGTATGTATGTATGTGTGTGTGTGTATATATATATATATATATATATATATATATATATAAATATAAATATAGCTGCGAGCAGAGATGGAGGGCCAAAGCCGGCAGTACCGCCACCCCGGTGCCTTTAGGTAACTAAAGGCACCGGGGTTGAGGTGCCACCGGCTTGGGCCCGTAATCGCTGCTCGCAGCTATATTTAGGGCCCAAGCCCTGAAAGGGCGAAGGCCCTATTGTTTTCGGTAGGATTATTATTATTATTATTATTATTATTATTATTATTATTATTTTGTCAACCTTTCGGGCACTTTTGGGGCCCTTAACATGCTCGAAAACTCTTGAAATTTTGCACACAGGTCAGAACCCGCGGCCATCAGGGCCGGACCGAAGCTGGTACCCGGGCGTGGCAGGGGGCCTCGACAGCGCCCCCTGGAACTGGATCCGAACACTTGTCCATAAATCAGACACGCTTGCATGTAATAATATGAAACTCGGTACACATATAGACCTCATCGGGCCGAACAACTTTCGTGCTCTAAGTTTTATGCCAGACCAACAGGAAGTCAGCTATTATGGGTTGTTTGGAAACGCATGCTGTGGAATTTGATGTACTCCTCCTAGGAAATTCATCCATTCGCCTCCAAACTCGGTCGGCATGAAGTCAAGACATTGAGGATGCTAAATTGCGGACGGATTTTTGATATCTCGAACGGTTTGGCCGTGACAAGGAAACGAATTTATGGCGAATAATTCAAACAGGAAGTGTGTTATAACTTCTGCATACATTAACTGATCTTGATGAAACTTCAGCAGTGTGTTAGTTGTAAGAGGCCGATCACATGGATGTGACATTTGTGAGTCAAAGTTATAGCGCCACCAACTGGCAACAGGAAGTGTGTCACTTTCAAAATGCTTTGAAATCTCCCTCTTATTTTTACCCGATTTGCTTCAAACTTTATGTGTATAATGTAAACACACGGCAGATGTAGACCTGTGAAAGGATTATTGATATCTTAGATACTGTTGCCGTGGCAACGCATCAAACTTTAATATTCTTTTCTGATGCTTTTGAGACTCTTCACATGCTTGAAAATGCATGAAATTCGACAGACACATCACATTTATTATCCAGTAGACATGTGCAAAGTTTCAGAAACGGGCGTGGTGAGGGGCTCAGTAGCGCCACCTTTAGTCAAAAATGGGGGCTTAGTTTTAAGTAGAGTCACAAAAATCGTTATGTGTATTGTTCTCATCAAGCCGGACAACTTTCTAATTTATAGTCATAAGCTGTGACCAACAGGAAGAGAGATATTTTGGTTTGAATGTGATTTTTTGGAGAATTCTCTCCCTCTCTCTCTCTGCCTCTACGTCTCTGTGTGTGTGAGGGGTGGGGGGATTTGTCTTTTGAGTGAGATTTCTTTAAAATTCCTGTTTTTCAAGGTTTCAGGGCCTTTTGGGGCCTTTAACGTGCTCTAAAACTCTTGAAACTTTGCACACAGGTCAGAACCTGCGGCCATCAGGGCCGGGCTGAAGCTGGTATCCGGGCGTGGCAGGGGGGCTCAACAGCGCCCCCTGGAACGGGATCCGAACACTTGTCCATAAATCAAACACACTTGCATGTAATGATATGAAACTCGGTACACATATAGATCTCATCGGGCCGAACAACTTTCGTGCTCTAAATTTTACGCCAGCCCAACAGGAAGTCGGCAATTATGGGTTGTTTGGAGAACGCTTGCTGTGGAATTTGAAACACTTCTCCTAGAGAATTAATTAAATCGCCACCAAACTCGGTGTGCATGAAGTCAAGACATTGAGGATGCTAAATTGCAGACGGATTTTTGATATCTCAAACGGTTTGGCCGTGGCAAGGAAACGAATTTATGGCGAGAAAAGAGAAACACGAAGTGTTATAACTTCTGCACACATTAACTGATCTTGATGAAACTTCAGCAGTGTGTTCGTGGTAAGAGGCCGATCAGATGGATGTGACTATTGTGAGTCAAAGTTATAGCGCCACCAACTGGCAGCAGGAAGTGTGTCACTTTCAAAATGTTTTTGACAAAAGTGGGGGGGTTAGTTTTACCCACAATTACAAAAATCAGTACGTATATTGGTCTCATCATGCCGGACAACTTTCTAATTTACAGGCATTAGCTGCAACCAACAGGAAGTCAGATATTTTGGTCTGAATATGGATCGTTTGTTAAATCAGCCTCTGAGTTTTTAGTTACTCCTCCTAAAAGGTTTATTTTATTCCCACCAAACTTTTTCAACATGATAAAAATATATTAATGATGCTAAATTGTAAACGGATATTGAATATCTCAAACGGTTTTGCTATGGCGAGGGATTAAATTAATGTCAAAAAGGAAGCAGGAAACATCTCATAACTTCTAAAAATGTAATTATACACCATTTATTTTTATATAAAATTATACAAATATTAGAACTAAACCTATTTTATTCTGTTTTTGCAATTCAAGAAGTATGAAAAAGTTAAAAACAGGCTATTTAGTGCTATTTGGTTCAACAAAAAAGCAAACATAGGGCTATACTGCCCTCTTGTGTCCAAAAGGATATCAAAATAGTATATAAAACGTTTTACTAGGTAGGCCTATTGTATTTAAATATAAATTTATTAGGTATATGACTGTGAGGATATTTTCCCATCGGTTAATCGACGTGTGACACGAGCGGGTGCTTTTAAATCGCTAATATAAAAGTGAAAGTAAAAAACGGACGTCCGCACGAACATTGATAATGGTGCACGTTGGAAAAAATGATACTTTTAAACATAACACTAAACCGCCATTAGGTGTCGCCAGGCGACCATCTTAATGAGCGAGTCATTGATTCATTCGTTCAAACGATTCGTTCCAATGACTGAGTCATTCATGATTGAGACAGATGTTTATGGATTGACCATTGAATCTTTAAGTCAACCGATTCGTTTCAAAATGCTGAATCATTCAGTAATGAGAAAACAAGTTGCTGTGAGATGCGCAATGGTTCTGCTGTGATCTTTGTTTAACTATTTTTGCTGCTGAAACAGAACAAAAACAGTCAATATTTCATCTAAAATGTAAGTGACTTAATTGTAACTGTTTATTAACCTGTTGTATGAAATCAATGTCACAGTTTCAATCGTGATTGTATTGAGAAAATAGTTGCCTACTCGTCAAGTGAGGTTGCTTAACTCTATCATATGTTATAAAATATATAAAAACTCCATATTTGTAATTTTTATAGTCAGTATGTTGTTAACTGGTTTGCTTTTTTGTGTGCTGCGCTCATTTGTTTACAATTCTCCTGGAGAAGCAGCATGAGCCTCAGCAGTGCATCCTTGTTACCATTGATCAGTAATACATTCATTTTTAACTGCTGATTGCAACTTAAATTGAATGTAATGAAATTAGAATAATCTCTCGTTTTAGTGACTCCCAAGTTATTTTTTTGTTATTGACGTTCTAATCAGGCTATACTCTGGTCGGGCAAGTAAAATTCTCTTTCAGGTAGGCCTATTGTATTTATATATAAATATATTAGGGATGTGACTGTGATAAAATTTTCCCACCGGTTAATCGACGTGTGACACCACTGAGGGCTTTTAAATCGCTAACTTAAAAGCGAAAGTAAAATACAGACGTCCGCACAGACATTGATAATGGTGCGGAGTAGAGCGAGCATTTTCAATGTATTCCTATGGAAGTAGGAATGAACTAAAACATTTTATTTATGTTTTTATGTGTCCACTGTTCAATCGCAACCGCGTCACACACACACACACATTCCAGAATTGCAATCTTGACATCGCAGCCTGTTCATTATAGCCCTAATAAAATATAATAATAAAATAGTCAACCTAACATATACAAATTACACTGCTCTGTTTAAATAGTCAGTAGTACAATTTGTACCATTCACAGTAAGCAATGCTCCACTGTGATGTTTCCAAGCACATTTTTGCGCGTGTGAAGAGGATGATTTTCTCCATCGATATTGGAACACGAGTGAAGTACAAAGCCTATAATAAAGAATAGTTTAGCATCCAAATACATAGCAAATATTGAAACATTTTGATTCTAATGAGAGGGTTACGTGAGACCAACACTGCTTACTTAATAATAAATATAGCTGCGAGCAGCGATGGAGGGCCAAAGCCGGTGGCACCGCCATCCCGGTGCCTTTAGTTACCTAAAGGCACCGGGGTTGCGGTGCCACCGGCTTGGGCCCGTAATCGCTGCTCGCAGCTATATTTATTATTATTTTTTTGTCAACCTTTCGGGCACTTTTGAGACCCTTAACATGCTCGAAAACTCTTGAAACTTTGCACACGGGTCAGAACCCGTGGCCATCAGGGCTGAGCTGAAGCTGGTACCCGGGCGTGGCAGGGGGGCTCAACAGCGCCCCCTTGAACGAGGTCCGAAAACTTGGTCCATAAATCAGACACGCTTGCATGTAATAATAGGAAACTCAGTACACATATAGATCTCATCGGGCCGAACAACTTTCGTACTTTTACTTTTTACGCCAGCCCAACAGGAAGTCGGCTATTATGGGTTGTTTGGAAACGCATGCTGTGGATTTTGATGTACTCCTCCTAGGGAATTCATCCATTCACCTCCAATCTCGGTCAGCATGAAGTCAAGACATTGAGGATGCTAAATTGCGAACGGATTTTTGATATCTCGAACGGTTTGGCCGTGGCGAGGAAACAAATTTATGGCGAATAATGGAAACAGGAAGTGTGTTATAACTTCTGCATACATTAACTGATCTTGATGAAACTTCAGCAGTGTGTTCGTTGTAAGAGGCCGATCACATGGATGCGACTATTGTGAGTCAAAGTTATAGCGCCACCAACTGGCAGCAGGAAGTTTGTCACTTTCAAAATGCTTTGAAATCACTCTCTTATTTTTACCCGATTTGCTTCAAACTTTATGTGTATAATGTAGACACACGGCAGATGTAGACCTGTGAAAGGATTATTGATATCTTAGATACTGTTGCCGTGGCAATGCTTCAAACTTTAATATTCTTTTTTTAAGCTTTTGAGACTCTTAACATACTTGAAATTGCATGAAACTCGACAGACACATCACATTTATTATCCAGTAGACATGTGCAAAGTTTCATAAACGGGCGTGGTGGAATGGCTCAGTAGCGCCACCTTTAGCCAAAAATGGGGGCTTAGTTTTTCCTAGAATCACAAAACTTGGTATGTATATTGTTCTCATCAGGCCGGACAACTTTCTAATTTATTGTCATTAGCTCAGACCAACAGGAAGTCAGATATTTTGGTTTGAATGTGGATTTTCTGGAGAATTTTCTCTCTCTCTCTGTGTGTGTGTGTGTGTGTGTGTGGAGGGGGTGGGGGGATTTGTCTATTCCATTTAATCTTTGTTTTTCAAGGTTTCAGGGGCTTTTGGGGCCCTTAACGTGCTCAAAAACTCTTGAAACTTTTCACACAGGTCAGAACCCACGGTCATCAGGGCCAGGCTGAAGCTGGTACCCGGGCGTGGCAGGGGGGCTCAACAGCGCCCCCTTGAACACGGCCTGAAAACTTGGTCCATATATCAAACACGCTTGCATGAATTAATATGAAACTCGGTACACATATAGATCTCATCGGGCCGAACAACTTCCGCACTCTAAGTTATTAGCTCCGCCCAACAGGAAGTCTGCTATTATGGGTTGTTTGAAAAACGCATGCTGTGGAATTTGATGTACTCATCCTAGAGAATTCATCCAATCGCCTCCAAACTCGGTCAGCGTGAAGTCAAGACATTGAGGATGCTAAATTGCGGACGGATTTTTGATATCTCGAACGGTTTGGCCATGGCGAGGACACGAATTTATGGCGAGAAAAGAGAAACACGAAGTGTTATAACTTCTGCACACATTAACTGATCTTGATGGAACTTCAGCAGTGTGTTCGTGGTAAGAGGCCGATCAGATGGATGTAACTATTGTGAGTCAAAGTTATAGCGCCACCAACTGGTAGCAGGAAGTGTGTCACTTTCAAAATGCTTTTGACAAAAGTGGGGGGGTTACTTTTACCCACAGTTACAAAAATCAGTACGCATATTGGTCTCATCGAGCAGAACAATTTTCTAATTTACAGTCATTAGCTCCGAGCAACAGGAAGTCAGATATTTTGGTTTGTATGTGGATTTCTCTGCAAAATCAGCCTCTGAATTTTTACCCACTCCTGCTAGGTGGTTTATTTTATTCACACCAAACTTTTTCAACATGATGAAAATACATTAAAGATGCTAAATTGTGAACGGATAATACATATCTCAAATGGTTTTGCTATGGCGAGGGATTAAAGTAATGTCAAAAAATGGAAACACTAAAACCCTTGTATCTTCTAAAAATTTAATTATACACCATTTATTTCTATATAAAATTATACAAATATCAGAACTAAACCCATTTTATTATTTTTTTTAATTTAATAATTTTTTAAGTTTAAAAACAGCCAGAATGTTTTTTTATAGTCCAAAAAATAAATAAATCATGTCATTCATAGTGCTATACTGCCCTCTTGAGTTCAAAATCAGGTAGGCCTATTGTCTCTATATAAAAATATACTAGGTATGTGACGGTGAGAATATTTTACCACTAGTTAATCAACGGGTTAATAAACGGGTTAATCAATGTTGTGGAATATTTTGAGTGTATCATAAATTCAGAATAAGGTAAGACAAGTAATATTTTCTGTCTTTTATGTATATATATATATATATATATATATATATATATATACACCAGCCCAACGAATTTATGGCGAATAATGGAAACAGGAAGTGTGTTATAACTTCAGCATACATTAACTGATCTTGATGAAACTTCAGCAGTGTGTTCGTTGTAAGAGGCCGATCACATGGATGTGACTATTGTGAGACAAAGTTATAGCGAAGTGTGTCACTTTCTAAATGCTTTGAATTTATATTATATAAATATTTTATGTATAATATATTATATATATTATATATTATTTAAATATATATATATATATATATATATATATATATATATACTTCTATATATATATATATATATATAAATATAGCTGCGAGCAGCGATTACGGGCCAAAGCCGGCGCCACCAGCACCCCGGTGCCTTTAGGTAACTAAAGGCGCCGGGGCTGCGGTGCCACCGGCTTGGGCCCGTAATCGCTGCTCGCAGCTATATTTATTAGGGCCCAAGCCCTGAAAGGGCGAAGGCCCTATTGTTTTCGGTAGGATTATTTATTATTATTAGGGCCCAAGCCCTGAAAGGGCGAAGGCCCTATTGTTTTCGGTAGGATTATTTATTATTATTATTATTATTATTATTATTATTATTATTATTATTTTTCTGTCAACCTTTCGGGCACTTTTGAGACCCTTAACGTGCTCGAAAACTCTTGAAACTTTGCACACAGGTCAGAACCCGCGGCCATCAGGGCCGGGCTGAAGCTGGTACCCGGGCGTGGCAGGGGGGCTCAACAGCGCCCCCTTGAACGGGGTCCGAAAACTTGGTCCATAAATCAGACATGCTTGCATGTAATAATATGAAACTCGGTTCATATATAGATCTCATCGGGCCGAACAACTTTCGTACTTTTACTTTTTACGCCAGCCCAACAGGAAGTCAGCTATTAAAGGTTGTTTGGAAACGCATGGTCTGGTATTTGAAACACTTCTCCTAGGGAATTCACCCATTCGCCACCAAACTCGGTGTGCATGAAGTCAAGGCATTGAGGATGAAAAATTGCCAGGGGATTTCTGATATCTCGAACGGTTTGGCCGTGGCGAGGAAACGAATTTATGGCGAATAATGGAAACAGGAAGTGTGTTATAACTTCTGCATACATTAACTGATCTTGATGAAACTTCAGCAGTGTGTTCGTTGTAAGAGGCCGATCACATGGATGTGACTATTGTGAGTCAAAGTTATAGCGCCACCAACTGGCAGCAGGAAGTGTGTCACTTTCAAAATGCTTTGAAATCACCCTCTTATTTTTATCCGATTTGCTTCAAACTTTATGTGTATAATGTAGACACACGGCAGATGTAGACCTGTGAAAGGATTATTGATATCTTAGATACTGTTGCCGTGGCAACGCATCAAACTTTATTATTCTTTTTTGATGCTTTTGAGACTCTTAACATACTTGAAATTGCATGAAACTCGACAGACACATCACACTTATTAGCCAGTAGACATGTGCAAAGTTTCAAAAACGGGCGTGGTGGAATGGCTCAGTAGCGCCACCTTTAGTCAAAAATGGGGGCTTAGTTTTTCCTAGAAGCACAAAAATCGGTATGTATATTGTTCTCATCGAGCCGGACAACTTTCTAATTTACACTTAATAGCTCAAAGCAACAGAAAGTCAGATATTTTGGTTTGAATGTGATTTTTTTGGAGAATTTTCTCTCTCTCTCTGTCTCTGTGTGTGTGAGGGGTGGGGGTGATTTGTCAGTTGAGTGAGATTTTACTTTTTCATTTGTTTTCAAGGTTTCTGGGGCTTTTGGGTCCCTAAACGTGCTCGAAAACTCTTGAAACTTTGCACACAGGTCAGAACCCGCGGCCATCAGGGCGGGGCTGAATCTGGTAGCCGGGCGTGGCAGGGGGGCTCAACAGCGCCCCCTTGAACGGGGTTCTAAAACTTGGTCCATATATCAAACACGCTTGCATGAATTAATTTGAAACTCGCTACACATATAGATCTTATCGGGCCGAACAACTTTCGTGCTCTAAGTTTTACGCCAGCCCAACAGGAAGTCGGCTATTTAGGGTTGTTTGGAAACGCTTGCTGTGGAATTTAATGTACTCCTCCTAGGAAATACATCGATTCGCCTCCAAACTCGGTCAGCGTGAAGTCAAGACATTGAGGATGCTAAATTGCGGACGGATTTTTGATATCTTGAACGGTTTGGCCGTGGCGAGGAAATGAATTTATGGCGAGAAGAGAGAGACACGAAGTAACTTCTGCATACATTAACTGATCTTGATGAAACTTCAGCAGTGTGTTTGTGGTAAGAGGCCGATCAGATGGATGTAACTATTGTGAGTCAAAGTTATAGCGCCACCAACTGGCAGCAGGAAGTGTGTCACTTTCAACATGCTTTTGACAAAAGTGGGGGGGTTAGTTTTACCAACAGTTACAAACATGAGTATATATATTGGTATCACCGAGCCGGACAACTTTCTAATTAACAGTCATTAGCTCAGAGCAAAAGAAAGTCAGATATTTTGGTTTGAATGTGGATTTTTTGGATATTTCAGACTCTGAGTTTTTAGCTACTCTTCCAAACTGGCTTATTTTATTCACACCAAACTTTTTCAAAATGATGAAAATACATTAAAGATGCTAAATTGTGAACGGATATTAAACATCTCAAATGCTTTTGCTATAGTGAGGGACTGAAGTAATGTACAAAAATTAAACACTAAAAGCCTCATCTTCTAAAAATGTAATTATACACCATTTATTTCTATAAAAGTATACAAATATCACAACCAAACTCATTTTATTCTTTTTTTATTTTTTTATTTAATAATTATTTATAAGTTTAAAAATAGTAATTGTACTATTTAGTCTCATAAAAGTCAAGTCATACATAGGGCTATACTGCCCTCTTGTGTTCAAAATCAGGTAGGCCTATTGTATTTACATAAAAATATACTAGGTATGTGACGGTGAGAATATTTTACCACCAGTTAATCGACGTGTGACACCGCTGGGGGCTTTTGAATCGCAAACTTAAAAACGAAAGTAAAATATTTTCGTCCGCACTGACATTGATAGTGGTTGATAATAATAATAATAATTTGTTACATTTATATAGCGCTTTTTCTGAGACCTCAAAGCGCTTTACATAGATGGGGGGAATCTCCTCAACCACCACCAATGTGCAGCATCCACTTGGATGATGCGACGGCAGCCATATTGCGCCAGAACGCCCACCACACACCAGCTTACTGGTGGAGAGGAGACAGTGATGAAGCCAATCAGCATATCAGTACATGGGGATGATTAGGAGGCCATGATGGATAGAGGCCAAGGGGCAAATTTGGCCAGGATGCCGGGGTTACACCCCTACTCTTTTTCGAAGGACATCCTGGGATTTTTAATGACCACAGAGAGTCAGGACCTCGGTTTAACGTCTCATCCGAAGGACGGTGCTCTTTTGGCAGTATAGTGTCCCCGTCACTACACTGGGGCATTAGGACTCACACAGACCACAGGGTGAGCGGTTGAGCGGGCGTTTCAAATGAATTCCTATGGAAGTAGGAATAAACTGAAAAAAGTTCACTCTGTTCTGCTCGTTCCTTGTCGTGGATACGCACCATGAATGCCCGTGCAGCCATGAGCATTTTAGTTTAATTTTAAAATTAGCGCCTTTCGGGGGGTGGATTGCTTGAAATTATTTTACAAAAGCACAATGTTGTGTCTTATTGCGACAGTACACAAATATAAGTTAACACTTTGCAGTTTGAATGTGGTCCTGTATAATGACGTATGTTTTTATGTGTCCACTGTTCCATCGCGCCCACGCCACACACACACACACACACACACACACACGGTTTACTATCTTTGTGGGGACTCTCCATAGACTTAATGGTTTTTATACTTTACAAACTGTATATTCTATCTCCTCACACTAACCCTACCCCTAAACCTACCCATTACAGAAAACTTTCTGCATTTTTACATTTCCAAAAAGACTCATTCTGTATGATTTCTAAGCTTGTTTACCCATGGGGACCTCTATTTAGGTCCCCACTGTGACACGAGTCCCCATGAGTCTGTGTGCATTCAGGTTGAAGTCCCCACCGGGATAGAAAAACATGAACACACATGCACACACACACACACACACACACACATTCCAGCATTGCAATCTTGACATCGCAGCCTGTTCATTATAGCCATATATATATATATATATATATATATATATATATATATATATATATATATATATATATATATATATATAGCTGCGAGCAGCGATGAAGGGCCAAAGCCGGCGGTACCGCCACTTTTTAGGTAAAGGCACCGGGGTTGCCGTGCCACCGGCTTGGGCCCGTAATCGCTGCTCGCAGCTATATTTAGGGCCCAAGCCCTGAAAGGGCGAAGGCCCTATTGTTTCCGGTAGGATTATTTATTAGGGCCCAAGCCCTGAAAGGGCGAAGGCCCTATTGTTTCCGGTAGGATTATTAGGGCCCAAGCCCTGAAAGGGCGAAGGCCCTATTGTTTTCGGTAGGATTATTATTAGGGCCCAAGCCCTGAAAGGGCGAAGGCCCTATTGTTTTCGGTAGGATTATTATTAGGGCCCAAGCCCTGAAAGGGCGAAATAAAATCAAATACGCTATAAAATCCATAAATCAAACACGCTTGCATGTAATAATATGAAACTCGGTACACATATAGATCTCATTGGGCCGAACAACTTTCATGCTCTAAGTTTTATGCCAGCCCAACAGGAAGTCGGCTATTCAGGGTTGTTTGAAAAACGCATGCTGTGGAATTTAATGTACTCCTCCTACAGAATTCATCCAATCCCCACCAAACTCGGTGTGCATGAAGTCAAGACATTGAGGATGCTAAATTGCGGACGGATTTTTGATATCTCGAACGGTTTGGCCGTGGGGAGGAAACGAATTTATGGCGAGAAAAGAGAAACAGGAAGTGTGTTATAACTTCTGCATACATTAACTGATCTTGATAAAACTTCAGCAGTGTGTTCATTTTCAGAGGCCGATCACATTGATGTGACTATTGTGAGTCAAAGTTATAGCGCCACCAACTGGCAGCAGGAAGTGTGTCACTTTCAAAATTCTTTGAAGTCACCCTCTTATGTTTACCCGATTTGCTTCAAACTTTATGTGTATAATGTAGACACACAGCAGATGTAGACCTGTGAAAGCATTATTGATATCTTAGATACTGTTGCCGTGGCAACGCATCAAACTTTAACATTCTTTTCGGATGCGTTTGAGACTTTTAGCATGCTTGAAATGGGATGAAACTCGACAGATACATCACATTTATTAGCCAGTAGACATGTGAAAAGTTTCAGAAACGGGCGTGGCAGGGGGGCTCAACAGCGCCCCCTTGAACGGGGTCTTAAAACTTGGTCCATATATCAAACACGCTTGCATGAATTAATATGAAACTCGGTACACATATAGATCTCATCGGGCCGAACAACTTTCCCTCTGTCAAGTTTCACGCCAGCCCAACAAGAAGTCGGCTATTATGGGTTGTTTGGAAAACGCTTGCTGTGGAATGTGAACTACTCCTCCTGGAGAATTCATCCCATCCCCACCAATCTCGGAGTGCATGAAGTCAAGACATTGAGGATGCTAAATTGCGGACGGATTTTTGATATCTTGAACGGTTTGGCCGTGGCGAGGAAACGAATTTATGGCAAGAAAAGAGAGACATGAAGTGTTATAACTTCTGCATACATTAACTGATCTTGATGAAACTTCAGCAGTGTATTTGTGGTAAGAGGCCGATCAGATGGATGTAACTATTGTGAGTCAAAGTTATAGCGCCACCAACTGGTAGCAGGAAGTGTGTAACTTTCAACATGCTTTTGACAAAAGTGGGGGGGTTAGTTTTACCAACATTTACAAAAATCAGTATATATATTTGTCTCATCGAGCCGGACAACTTTCTAATTTACAGTCATTATCTCCGAGCAAAAGGAAGTCAGATATTTTGGTTTGAATGTGGATTTATTTGCAAAATCGGCCTCTGAATTTTATATATATATATATATTTTAAAGTGACAAGACAGAGAATATTACTTGTCTGATATATATATATATATTTGTTTATTATTATTATTATTATTTATTTATTTTTTTTTCTACTTCTCGGGCACTTTTGGGGCCCTTAACATGCTCAAAAACTCTTGAAATTTTGCACACACGTCAGAACCCGCGGCCATCAGGGCCGGACTGAAGCTGGTACCCGGGCGTGGCACGGGGGCTCGACAGCGCCCCCTGGAATGGTGTCTGAAAACTTGGTCCATAAATCAAACACGCTTGCATGTAATAATATGAAACTCAGTACACATATAGATCTCATTGGGCCGAACAACTTTCGTGCTCTAAGTTTTACGCCAGCCCAACAGGAAGTCGGTTATTATACGTTGTTTGGAAAACGCATACAATGGAATGTGAAATACTCCTCCTAGGGAATTCATCCGATCACCACCAAACTCGGTGTGAATGAAGTCAAGACATTGAGGATGCTAAATTGCGAACGGATTTTTGATATCTCGAACGGTTTGGCCGTGGCGAGGAAACGAATTTATGGCGAATAATGGGACACAGGACGTGTGTTATAACTTCTGCATACATTAACTGATCTTGATGAAACTTCAGCAGTGTGTTCGTGGTAAAAGGCCGATCAGATGGATGTAACTATTGTGAGTCAAAGATATAGCGCCACCAACTGGCAGCAGGAAGTTTGTCACTTTCAAAATGCTTTGAAATCACCCTCTTAGTTTTACCCGATTTGCTTAAAACTTTATGTGTATAATGTAGAGACACGGCAGATGTAGACCTGTGAAAGGATTATTTATATCTTAGATACTGTTGCCGTGGCAACACATCAAACTTTAATATTATTTTCTGATGCTTTTGAGACTCTTAGCATGCTTGAAATTGGATGAAACTCGACAGACACATCACACTTATTAACCAGTAGACATGTGCAAAGTTTCAGAAACGGGCGTGGTGGAATGGCTCAGTAGCGCCACCTTTAGTCAAAAATGGGGGCTTAGTTTTTCCTAGAATCACAAAACTTGGTAGGTGTATTGTTCTTATCAAGCCGGACAACTTTCTAATTTACAGTCATTACCTCAGACCCACAGGAAGTCAGATATTTTGGTTTGAATGTGGATTTTCTGAAGAATTTTCTCTCCCTCTCTCTGTGTCTCTGTGTGTGTTAGGGGAGGGGGGGATTTGACTATTGCTTTTATATTGTTAATCAAGGTTTCAGGGGCTTTTGGGGTCCTCAACGTGCTCAAAAACTCTTGAAACTTTGCACACAAGTCAGAACTCAACAGCGCCCCCTTGAACGGTGTCCCAAAACTTGGTCCATAGATCAAACACGCTTGCATGAATTAATATGAAACTCGGTACACATATAGATCTCATCGGGCCGAACAACTTTCCCCCAGTCAAGTTTTACGCCAGCCCAACAGGAAGTCGGCTATTATGGGTTGTTTGAAAAACGCTTGCTGTGGAATGCGAAGTACTCCTCCTAGAGAATTCATCCAATCCCTACCAAACTCGGTGTGCATGAAGTCAAGACATTGAGGATTCTAAATTGCGGACGGATTTTTGATATCTCGAACGGTTTGGCCGTGGCGAGGAAACGAATTTATGGCGAGAAAAGAGAAACACGAAGTGGAATAACTTATGCATACATTAACTGATCTTGATGAAACTTCAGCAGTGTGTTCATGGTAAGAGGCCGATCAGATGGATGTAACTATTGTGAGTCAAAGTTATAGCGCCACCAACTGGCAGCAGGAAGTGTGTCACTTTCAACATGCTTTTGACAAAAGTGGGCGGGTTAGTTTTAACTACAGTAAAAAAAAAATAGTTTGTATATTGTACTCATCAAGCCGGACAACTTCCTAATTTACATTCATTAGCTCCGGCCATGAGGAAGTCAGATATTTTGGTCTGAATGTGGATTTTTTTGCAAAATCAGCCTCTGAATTTTTAGCCACTCCTCTTAAAATATTTATTTTATTCCCACCAAACTTTTTCAACATGATGAAAATACATTAAAGATGCTCAATTGTGAACGGATATTGAATATCTCAAATGGTTTTGCTATGGCGAGGGATTAAATTAATGTCAAAAAGGAAGCAGGAAACATCTCATAACTTCTAAAAATGTAATTATACACCATTTATTTTTATATAAAATTATACAAATATTAGAACTAAACCCATTTTATTCTGTTTTTGCAATTCAAGAAGTATGAAAAAGTTATGAACAGGCTATTTAGTGCTATTTGGTTCAACAAAAAAGCAAACATAGGGCTATACTGCCCTCTTGTGTCCAAAAGGATATCCAAATAGTATATAAAACGTTTTACTAGGTAGGCCTATTGTATTTAAATATAAATTTATTATGTATATGACTGTGAGGATATTTTCCCATTGGTTAATCGATGTGTGACACGAGCGGGTGCTTTTAAATCGCTAATATAAAAGTGAAAGTAAAGACGTCCGCACAGACATTGATAATGGTGCACACACGTTGGAAAGAATGATACTTTTAAACATAACACTAAACCGCCATTAGGTGTCGCCAGGCGATCGTCTTAATGAGTGAGTCATTAATTAATTCGTTCAGACGATTTGTTCGAATGACTGAGTCATTCATGATTGAGACAGATGTTTATGGATTGGTCATTGAATCTTTGAGTCAACCGATTCGTTCAAAATGCTGAATCATTCAGAAATGAGAAAACAAGTTGCTGTGAGATGCGCGATTGTTCTGCTGTGATCTTGGTTTAACTATTTTTGCTGCTGAAACAGAACAAAAACAGTCAATATTGCATCTTAAATGTAAGTGACTTAATTGTAACTGTTTATTAACCTGTTGATGAAATCAATGTCGCAGTTTCAATCGTGATTGTATTCAGGAAACACAGCCTACTCGTCAAGTGAGGTTGCTCTTATCATATGTTATAAAATATATAAAAACTCCATATTTGTAATTTTTATAGTCAGTATGTTGTTAACTGGGTTTCTTTTTTGTGTGCTGCGCTCAGTTGTTTACGTTTCTCCTGGAGAAGCTGCACGAGCCTCAGCAGCGCAACCTTGTTACCATTGATCAGTAATACATTTATTATCAACTGTTGATTGCAACTTAAAATTAATGTAATATAATTAGAATAATCTCTCGTTTTAGTGATTCCCAAGTTATTTTTTTGTCATTGACGTTCTAATCAGGCTACTATGGTCGGGCAAGCTAAACTCTCTTTCAGGTAGGCGGCCTATACTATGTATGTGACAGTGAGAATATAATTTTACCACCGGTTAATTGACGTGTGACACCGCTGGGGGCTTTTGAATCGCTAACTTAAAAACGAAAGTAAAATATGTTCGTCCGCACTGACATTGATTATGGTTGGGAGAAGAGCGAGCTTTTTCAATAAATTCCTATAGAAGTAGGAATGAATTCCCGTGCAGCCGTGAGCATTTTATTTCAATTTTAAAGTTAGCACCATAAAGTATATTTTTATGTCTCCACTGTTCAATCACGCCCACGACACACACACACACACACACACACACACACACACCAGCATTGCAATCTTGACATCGCAGCCTGTTCATTATAGCCCTAATAAAATATAATTATAAAATAGTCAACCTAACTTATCAAAATTACACTGCTCTGTTTAAATAGTCAGTAGTACAATTTGTACAATTTTTTTGTGAAGTGACAAGACAGAGAATATTACTTGTCTGATATATAATGTATATATCTTTTGTTATATATATACTGTATATATATATATATATATATATATATATATATATATATATATATATATATATATATATATATATATAAATATAGCTGCGAGCAGCGATGGAGGGCCCAAGCCGGCGGCACCGCCACCCCGGTGCCTTTAGGTAACTAAAGGCATCGGGGTTGCGGTGCCACCGGCTTGGGCCCGTAATCGCTGCTCGCAGCTATATTTATTATTATTATTATTATTATTATTATTATTTTGTCAACCTTTCGGGCACTTTTGGGGCCCTTAACATGCTCGAAAACTCTTGAAATTTTGCACACAGGTCGGAACCCGCGGCCATCAGGGCCGGACCGAAGCTGGTACCCGGGCGTGGCAGGGGGCCTCGACAGCGCCCCCTGGAACTGGATCCGAACACTTGTCCATAAATCAGACACGCTTGCATGTATTAATATGAAACTCGGTACACATATAGACCTCATCGGGCCGAACAACTTTCGTGCTCTAAGTTTTACGCCAGACCAACAGGAAGTCAGCTATTATGGGTTGTTTGGAAACGCATGCTGTGGAATTTGATGTACTCCTCCTAGGAAATTCATCCATTCGCCTCCAAACTCGGTCGGCATGAAGTCAAGACATTGAGGATGCTAAATTGCGGACGGATTTTTGATATCTCGAACGGTTTGGCCGTGGCAAGGAAACGAATTTATGGCGAATAATTCAAACAGGAAGTGTGTTATAACTTCTGCATACATTAACTGATCTTGATGAAACTTCAGCAGTGTGTTAGTTGTAAGAGGCCGATCACATGGATGTGACATTTGTGAGTCAAAGTTATAGCGCCACCAACTGGCAACAGGAAGTGTGTCACTTTCAAAATGCTTTGAAATCTCCCTCTTATTTTTACCCGATTTGCTTCAAACTTTATGTGTATAATGTAAACACACGGCAGATGTAGACCTGTGAAAGGATTATTGATATCTTAGATACTGTTGCCGTGGCAACGCATCAAACTTTAATATTCTTTACGGATGCTTTTGAGACTCTTCACATGCTTGAAAATGCATGAAATTCGACAGACACATCACATTTATTATCCAGTAGACATGTGCAAAGTTTCAGAAACGGGCGTGGTGAGGGGCTCAGTAGCGCCACCTTTAGTCAAAAATGGGGGCTTAGTTTTAAGTAGAGTCACAAAAATCGTTATGTGTATTGTTCTCATCAAGCCGGACAACTTTCTAATTTATAGTCATAAGCTGTGACCAACAGGAAGAGAGATATTTTGGTTTGAATGTGATTTTTTGGAGAATTCTCTCCCTCTCTCTCTCTGCCTCTACGTCTCTGTGTGTGTGAGGGGTGGGGGGATTTGTCTTTTGAGTGAGATTTCTTTAAAATTCCTGTTTTTCAAGGTTTCAGGGGCTTTTGGGGCCTTTAACGTGCTCGAAAACTCTTGAAACTTTGCACACAGGTCAGAACCTGCGGCCATCAGGGCCGGGCTGAAGCTGGTACCCGGGCGTGGCAGGGGGGCTCAACAGCGCCCCCTGGAACGGGATCCGAACACTTGTCCATAAATCAAACACACTTGCATGTAATGATATGAAACTCGGTACACATATAGATCTCATCGGGCCGAACAACTTTCGTGCTCTAAATTTTACGCCAGCCCAACAGGAAGTCGGCAATTATGGGTTGTTTGGAGAACGCTTGCTGTGGAATTTGAAACACTTCTCCTAGAGAATTAATTAAATCGCCACCAAACTCGGTTTGCATGAAGTCAAGACATTGAGGATGCTAAATTGCAGACGGATTTTTGATATCTCAAACGGTTTGGCCGTGGCAAGGAAACGAATTTATGGCGAGAAAAGAGAAACACGAAGTGTTATAACTTCTGCACACATTAACTGATCTTGATGAAACTTCAGCAGTGTGTTCGTGGTAAGAGGCCGATCAGATGGATGTGACTATTGTGAGTCAAAGTTATAGCGCCACCAACTGGCAGCAGGAAGTGTGTCACTTTCAAAATGTTTTTGACAAAAGTGGGGGGGTTAGTTTTACCCACAATTACAAAAATCAGTACGTATATTGGTCTCATCATGCCGGACAACTTTCTAATTTACAGGCATTAGCTGCAACCAACAGGAAGTCAGATATTTTGGTCTGAATATGGATCGTTTGTTAAATCAGCCTCTGAGTTTTTAGTTACTCCTCCTAAAAGGTTTATTTTATTCCCACCAAACTTTTTCAACATGATAAAAACATATTAATGATGCTAAATTGTAAACGGATATTGAATATCTCAAACGGTTTTGCTATGGCGAGGGATTAAATTAATGTCAAAAAGGAAGCAGGAAACATCTCATAACTTCTAAAAATGTAATTATACACCATTTATTTTTATATAAAAATATACAAATATTAGAACTAAACCTATTTTATTCTGTTTTTGCAATATAAGAAGTATGAAAAAGTTAAAAACAGGCTATTTAGTGCTATTTGGTTCAACAAAAAAGCAAACATAGGGTGTTATAACTTCTGCATACATTAACTGATCTTGATGAAACTTCAGCAGTGTGTTAGTTGTAAGAGGCCGATCACATGGATGTGACATTTGTGAGTCAAAGTTATAGCGCCACCAACTGGCAACAGGAAGTGTGTCACTTTCAAAATGCTTTGAAATCTCCCTCTTATTTTTACCCGATTTGCTTCAAACTTTATGTGTATAATGTAAACACACGGCAGATGTAGACCTGTGAAAGGATTATTGATATCTTAGATACTGTTGCCGTGGCAACGCATCAAACTTTAATATTCTTTACGGATGCTTTTGAGACTCTTCACATGCTTGAAAATGCATGAAATTCGACAGACACATCACATTTATTATCCAGTAGACATGTGCAAAGTTTCAGAAACGGGCGTGGTGAGGGGCTCAGTAGCGCCACCTTTAGTCAAAAATGGGGGCTTAGTTTTAAGTAGAGTCACAAAAATCGTTATGTGTATTGTTCTCATCAAGCCGGACAACTTTCTAATTTATAGTCATAAGCTGTGACCAACAGGAAGAGAGATATTTTGGTTTGAATGTGATTTTTTGGAGAATTCTCTCCCTCTCTCTCTCTGCCTCTACGTCTCTGTGTGTGTGAGGGGTGGGGGGATTTGTCTTTTGAGTGAGATTTCTTTAAAATTCCTGTTTTTCAAGGTTTCAGGGGCTTTTGGGGCCTTTAACGTGCTCGAAAACTCTTGAAACTTTGCACACAGGTCAGAACCTGCGGCCATCAGGGCCGGGCTGAAGCTGGTACCCGGGCGTGGCAGGGGGGCTCAACAGCGCCCCCTGGAACGGGATCCGAACACTTGTCCATAAATCAAACACACTTGCATGTAATGATATGAAACTCGGTACACATATAGATCTCATCGGGCCGAACAACTTTCGTGCTCTAAATTTTACGCCAGCCCAACAGGAAGTCGGCAATTATGGGTTGTTTGGAGAACGCTTGCTGTGGAATTTGAAACACTTCTCCTAGAGAATTAATTAAATCGCCACCAAACTCGGTGTGCATGAAGTCAAGACATTGAGGATGCTAAATTGCAGACGGATTTTTGATATCTCAAACGGTTTGGCCGTGGCAAGGAGACGAATTTATGGCGAGAAAAGAGAAACACGAAGTGTTATAACTTCTGCACACATTAACTGATCTTGATGAAACTTCAGCAGTGTGTTCGTGGTAAGAGGCCGATCAGATGGATGTGACTATTGTGAGTCAAAGTTATAGCGCCACCAACTGGCAGCAGGAAGTGTGTCACTTTCAAAATGTTTTTGACAAAAGTGGGGGGGTTAGTTTTACCCACAATTACAAAAATCAGTACGTATATTGGTCTCATCATGCCGGACAACTTTCTAATTTACAGGCATTAGCTGCAACCAACAGGAAGTCAGATATTTTGGTCTGAATATGGATCGTTTGTTAAATCAGCCTCTGAGTTTTTAGTTACTCCTCCTAAAAGGTTTATTTTATTCCCACCAAACTTTTTCAACATGATAAAAATATATTAATGATGCTAAATTGTAAACGGATATTGAATATCTCAAACGGTTTTGCTATGGCGAGGGATTAAATTAATGTCAAAAAGGAAGCAGGAAACATCTCATAACTTCTAAAAATGTAATTATACACCATTTATTTTTATATAAAAATATACAAATATTAGAACTAAACCTATTTTATTCTGTTTTTGCAATATAAGAAGTATGAAAAAGTTAAAAACAGGCTATTTAGTGCTATTTGGTTCAACAAAAAAGCAAACATAGGGCTATACTGCCCTCTTGTGTCCAAAAGGATATCCAAATAGTATATAAAACGTTTTACTAG